>VWZU01006804.1:171155-187007 GCA_013397095.1 Sterrhoptilus dennistouni
AAAAAAAAAAAATCACAAAGTGCCCTGCCATAAATGAGTGATTCTTAACGCAGCCAGCGATCAACAAACTCACTTCCTAATTAAGTGTATGAGCGTAATGAGGAACAGGGCATCCTTTGTTTCTCCAGCCCGTGTGAACTCCAGCCACAAGTCCCCAGACTCCCCTAACTCTTGCCTTCAGAGCTTGTAATTAGTACATAAGGAACCAGGTACTGCAGCAGCAGCCCCTCGGACAGTGGCTCCATTCAGCACCAGCCAGATGTGAGGAGTGTTCAAAGGGCGCCGACTGACTCACATATTGCCTGGTGTTGTGTGACACCATAATCTCTGGTTTCCAGCCCCACAGTCAACAGCCACTGTCATTTTTAATGTGTTCTAATTAGCTGGTAAGCTTTACAGAGAGGTTCAGCCGTGCGAGTAGGGCTACTGGTGGAGGACAGGTTGGTCAGTGTGCTTAGTATTTCCTAAATTACCCCCAGCTTCATTAGATATCATATATTCATGCCAGTATGATAAAAGTTGGATCATGGCATATGAAATTATTTTAAGACACTTTCAAATGTGTGAATGTTTTAAAAGTTAGCTCACAAAATAAAAGGGATAATGAGAAAAATATACACAGAGAAGCATCATGAGGAGCAAAAGCGAACCTCTGCCTGAGGTGCAAGGAAGCCTCCAAGGGAACCTCACTCAGATGTCCACCTCTGCTATCCCTCTCTGAACAGTGAGCCACTGTTCCCTTAAGTTTGCATCTCAGAAAATCAAATCTCTGAGGCAGCAGGCAACACTAGGAGGTCAGAAGCCACTCTCACTGCTCTTGCAGAGCGTCTTACCTCAAGGTTTTGCATGATCCCAGTAGACTCAGCTGAGTTGGCACCCACCAGCTAAAGAGCATATCCCCTCAACAAGTCAGTTGAAAGTAGTGGTAGAAGGTAAAAAATAATAATAAGCTGTTTTATTAAAAAGTAATATTAACACTATGTGGTGTAAAGTGCTCCTGTGGCAGCAGGAAAATGGGTTTCTCCTGTATCTGACAGCTTTACTGCACTCCAGGTAAGATAAGCTGTGTATGCATGTTCAAAGCCCCTTCCCAGCCACAAAATCAGCAGCTTCCTCTCTCTTTTTTTTTTTTTTTTGTTTCCACTAAATAAAATTTCTCATGCAGGAAGGCTGTGATGCAGGACTTAATGAGCAGAGTAACTCCCTTAGATAGTTTGCATAAGAATACCAGTCCAGAATACCAGACCTATAAGAATACCAGTCCAGTATCGGCCTAAAAAGGGGTGTTACACATATGTTTGTGCAGATTTCACAGGCCTGATCTGGTCTGGGAAAATACTGACACAGAATATAAAAAAGCAGCAGGTGATAATTACTGAGAACTATTAACAAATTATGAACTGAAAATTAATCAAGTTAACAAATAGACTGAGGAGACACTGGCTATTACATGCCCACATTAATAATTTGCTGAATTAGTTGAAACATAATAATAATACATTCAGGTATAAATATAAAGTTAGATTGTAAAATAGGATGGAAAGCAAAACTAGATTTGTTGAATGTAAATTGTACTGCTTGATTTAATTCTAATTAATGGTGAAACAGAGATGTAAGGGAGAACATTTTCTAAATCTGTGTGTACATATCAAATACCATGGGATGAAGAATTCTTTTTGAAGAAATTAATTCTCTATTCTTATCATGTGTTGCAGCAGCAGCCCAGTACTCCTACTTGCAGACAAGCGAGTCATTCATCCAGAAGCAATCTTCAAACTGTGAAGCATTATCAAGTTGTTCATTCACTTTGTTTCTTTTGCAGATGAATGAGCTCAGACTACCTCTGGAGTAATGTGGTGATGAAATCCTTCATCTGGTCTGTGCCTCTCAGCCACCCAGAGATAAATTGCACTGCCCCTCACCCAGCTACCCCAGGTTAGTCTGATTTGCTCCAGGCTGCTGCAGCACAGAGGAACAGAAACAAAACATCTTTCCCAAACAACATCCCTGAAACCCACATCTGGATGGAGTCAGAGCAGGAAAGGATTATGAAAAAACGCACAACTCCCATCCTGTGGTAAGACCCATTTATCCTCTTAGCCAGGCATACCTGTGCCTCTGGCAGCTTTCCTCCAGTGATGATCTAATGATTGATAACACAAGCGTAAGGGTGGGGAGGAATGCAGTCATGAGGAAGACAGCTTTTCAGGTAGCACCTCTCTTCCAGAGAGGTGATTACACATGCCCCACAGAACAAATAATGCTGCTTATTATGTGCTAGGGAACATCAGGGACCAGCATAACTCATCTATTTTTCCAGGTCAAAATCAATGTGAGGAAAAGTGATGTGACATGGGCATTATAGACTTTTTAACAATGCTGATACAGAAGAATTAATAATGACCCACCCACTGACCTCAAAGGAGACTGGTGTTTGCTCTCAAGATGCTGGTTCGAATGTGTGAAAAGAGATGGGCTGCAGGAGCCCATAACACATGTTTTCAGGATCTGACCTGCCTTTTTCTAGAAGGATTTCCTCCTGCTGTAGTGGAAGCACATACCGAGATTATCTAGAGCTGAGTGATAGCAGGTGAGAGCACTGTATGGGGATGCACTGACCCATCCCAGCTGCAACCCAAGAATCATACTCAAAGGAGCCTGACACAGGCTAACAGGAATTTCTATATTTTATCAAACGATAAAATGTGTGCCAAAACCTGGCACAGTTATGTGTTCAGTACATGGTAAAAGAAAACAAATTCCTATAAAATTAAACAGGCACAGGTTTGTTTAAATCAATGGGTCTGCACCACAGAGTTTGACTGATTTTGCTCTTGTCCCTTTCTACTTCCTTCCACATCATCTGTACCTGTGATTCACATTGAATGGCTTTATTTGATCCTGTCTCGATTTTTCCCCCCCTCTTTTCTAAAGTGGATTCTGAACTCAGAAAGGTTGGCATTCAGAATGTGCTCATGACTGGCAGAATTACAGAATCACTAAAGTTGGAAAAGTCCTTCAAGATCATCAGGTCCAACCCTAGACTGAACACCACCCCATGACTAAACATATCACCAAGTGTCACGTCCACTCTGAACACTTCCAAGTTTGGTGACTCAAGAATTGCCCTGGGCAGCCTATTCCAATGATTAACCACTCCTTCAGTCAAGAAATATTTCCTAATATCAAATCCACTTGATTTGATATTAGAAAATATACCACAATTAAATATATAAAACTTCCTTTGTGTCTTTGTCAGACCAATGTCTGATTTTTATTATCCTTAGCGTTGCTGTTGGAAACTGCAGCTCGGTGGATGAGATTTTTACAGGACTGGATTCCTCTGACCAGGAATCCTTGAGGCAGGAGGAAATGTCCACCCAAAGTGCTTTGTTGTGTCAATATCACCCTCCAATGCCTGTCCATCCTACCCCCTCTGGAGCAAAGAGCAGGGGTGGGCTTCCAGCTCAGCAGATTGATGGATCTCAACTGATGCCTTTTTCTCTGGCCCTAAAAATATGAGTCAGACACAGCTAGGGTGATAAAAACGGTACCTTTACACGAGGATGCTCAGGTGCACAAATTTGTCAGTTAGAAAAGGCCAAAGATGCACAACCCAACATAAGATATGTACAATTTTTATAGGTTCTGCAGATCAGTATATCTGACAAGAACCCCTCAGTTAGGAACCCTCCTGGTGAAGTCATTCCCCCAGTTCTAGTACCTTCTAGATTCTCCTCCCTGGATTCAGATCCAGGCCCTGTTTATAAAAGCCTGTCTTGGAAAGCCTTGGTGTCTATGAAGAACCAAGATGGCACAAGGATCCTGGAAATTGTTTTGTCTTTCTGCCTAGGAAAGTGTTGAAACCAAATACAATATGAAGCTACAAAGCTACAGTATATGTGTAAAGGATACAGAGAATATATAAAAGAAAAAGAGGCTAAAACCCAAAACAGCATCACAACCATTCATGTAGAAAAGCCTGGAGCCACGAAAAACAAGGAGAAGGAGACACCCTTTAACTGGAATCATCCCAAACCCACTTGGGGCGTGCTGACAGGCAGTAGCTGGGAGGGAAGCTGTGGTTATTGCCACGTTAACAGGTCTCTCCGTAAATCCATCACATTCTGGGGGTCCTTATGTGATGTGTGGGAATTGAGATAGGTGGAAAACAGGAAATACACATCAACAATAAAACTGAGGTTTAATCGAAAACACACTTGGTGAGAGCAAGGGGTGATTTCAGCTTGAAGAACTGCATACAAGCCCAAGCTAGGCTTTTTGAAATGAGCCACAGCAAATGTTAAAGATCAGACCGAGAAAATATCCCACCATGTGAAGATAAAATCCCTCTTACAGAGTGAACCACAGCAAATCTGAACCAAATTATTATTTTTTCCAATGATGCTTGCAACCTGATTGAAGAAAACACAACTGTGTTTCAAATAATTTAATTTAATTCACTAATACTGCATTATTAAAACTTCTTTTGTACAAGGCACTTGAAAAGCACCATAGTCAAGAATGGCTTTTGGGAACAAAACATTAGCTGTTAAATGTAGTGACAAGTATTTGTTGAACTGATTTTACAGCTGTCATTAGCAGGAAAATTCCACTTAAATTTGATTTGAGTTGTCATTAACAGAATCATATTTTAAAATGCCATATTTAAATGGGCATTTTGTGAATCCCAGTTAGTGCCAGATTGCAGCCTCAGGGAGATGAATATCATGGAAGTCCTTCAACATTTTTAATTTCCATACTCCTTTGATAATTCCACATTTTAATGGACTCAGGTGCTAATAACTTTGGGGCAGTTTATCAACTGGCAGATGCACTTTGCTGGTAAAAGTTCATTATTTTACCCAATATCATATGCCCATGAAAAAAAGGACAAAAGCAGAGAGTAAGTAAGGAAGAGACATAGAGAGGGAACAGAAGAGATGATCTATGGTAAAATGAGGTTTGAGGCTGGCAAAGAAATTATACTGGAATATTAATCTATACAGGTGTTCTCTTGACCATAACTCTTGAAAAGAGCTGCTGTGGAAAGAGAAGGGTGAGTTTCCTAAGACTGAGATTAATTGATCTCTAACTGAAACAAAATATTCATTTTATTTCATTCATTTGTTAGGTTTCAGAGATCCTCTGATCATATCATCAGCCGTGCTAATGAGGCACCAGAAGTCACCAGAATCTGCAGAATTAAGTCAGAAAAATAAATGTCACTGAGGATGGCATTTTCGGGATCTCTTTCTCCATCAATCACCACCTGGAGCCAGCTGATAACACTGTGGGTGTTTATCTGTTGTACCTAATATCCAGGCACACAGAGAAGTTAAGCTACTCTTCAGGGAACACCATAAAAGTATATTGTCCTGACAAAAAAAAAAAAAACAACAAAACAAAACAAAAGGAAAACACTAGGCAAACAGCAACAAAAAAAATTAAAACACACACACACACAATGTCATATTTCTTGTCCTGAGTCAGCTGCATGCAGAATTCTGTAAGACCACAGTTTTATGTAACTGTGCTTGAAATCACAGTTCTGAAACGCTGCAGAATTTAAGGTGGAAATTTTAAAAGCACAAACTAGCTCCCTGAATAGGCAGCCTGCTGGAATTCCTGAGGGAAACCCTGACTCTTCCAGACTGTTCCAGCTGTTTGAATAGACAAAAGAGAAATGAAGAAGCACAGCTGGCATGGCATGTCCTCCTTTTAAATGACAAGTCATATCTTCACATGATTTCAGACCCTTAACTGATTGTGCATCCACGAAGCATCTGGTTCCTGAGCTGTTAGCTGCAGTTCCAATGCTCAAAGCAACATTTACAGGCCCCAATATAATCAAATTACTGATTTTCTGAAGGCTTATGAGAAGGTGTCTTTTTCCCTCATATCAAGAAAATCACACTCTCCTAGGTTTTTTTTTACATTCACAATTTCATCTCCCAAGAGATTGAAGACCCAATGTCTTCTTTCAGTTTAAAGAATGGTCATTTTAATTAAAATGGTGTCTTCTCAACATCTGGCCCCAAGAAAACTAAAAGTTGGGCTTGTTTCCTGAATTAGCCACTGGCATCCATAAGGGCTGATATGTCCTGGTGTTCACTGGGCAAGTTCACCTTGGTGACCTGTATTAACCATCCCCTTACACCCTGTGCTGATTTAAATGCTCATCTCTTCCCACATGCCTCTTACATGATCACAGGCTGCTTCAGTTTGGAAGGCACTCCTGCAGATCATTGTGTCCAACTGCCTGCCCCTCTCAGGACTACCCAAAACTAAACCATGTGGCTCAGAGTGTCATCCAGATGCTCCTTGAATTCCAACAGCCTTGGTGCCATGACCACTCTCCTGGGGATCCTGAGAACAGGGAGTTTCTTGGAGGAGGGAGTGGAAGGAAAATGCTGACTTTTTTGGCATCGCTCAGTGTTTTGTCCCTCTGTAATTAAAAAGGGAGTTCCATTCAAGGCACTGCAACCTTCTCTGTTACAGAAATTCTTGGAAATTTCCTGAAATTCCATTTAGGAACTGGAATTTTTAGGAGTTAGAGGAACAGGTAAGGAAGCACATGCTAATCAGATGCATGGCTCTCAGTAAACTGGGACAAAACCATCAGCATCTGGAGGTGTGCAGGCCCTCAGTCAGTTTATGGGAGGTCCCTGGGTGGTGACTCTCTGAATTCCAGCTCCTGTTTTAGGAGGAGTTTATGCTGAATCACGTCTTCCTTGGCTTTTCACTGATAACCCTGGAAGGTCTATCAAGATTCAGAACAGGGCTCAACCTCAATAGTTAATTCATTTTAAGGTTAGTTTGTACATATTGCAGCATTCTCTAAGGATGGTAGGAAAAAAATTTGGCTATAGTCATAGGTATTCAAACACCGTCCATGGGTGAGGAGAATGCTGCTTGTTTTTCTGACAGATTCACCATCTACTTGTTATCAACCTTATAACTACTCATATTTGCCTTTTCCCCTGTGTTCTCACAGAATATCCCTTCTAATAAAGGAAAAAAATCACATTTATTAAATACCTTTTTATGCTATGCTGCAGGCACAAGGAAATCACTTCCAAAAAGCAACGGGAGGGTCACTTGCACAAAAGTTTAAGAGCAAAATTAAACCTGGAACTCCCAGCATTGAATTTGCTTGCCTGGAAATAAATAATTTAAGATACACAGAGGTGCTGTTTCATACTAAAACTAGTGCAAGGTGCAAAGCATAAATCCTATAACTGATTAAGGTGAATGATCTAAATCATTAAATGTTTTCTTTATCTCCCCAGGGGGATAGAATATCACTGAAGATAACAATGACAGGACCATCGCAGAAAGAGCAGATAAATTTCCCAACCAGTTATGCAAGCAGAACAGATATTGAAAAATAGTTCCATGGAGTTCTTTAAAACATCTTAAAATCCTTCTGGTACCTCAGTGTCCACACCACTCTGAGAGGCTTTTTGGATGCCTGATTATCTGTGTGATTATCTGTTATGAATTGGAAGGCAGAACTGATGAGAACTTTTAAGGAGAAACAATCATCCTTCTCAGTAGGATTAACTCTTAAACCTTTACGTTTCTACATTTGGCATTTGCTCATGTTGCCTTGTACCTTTTATGTACTCAAAGTAAGTGTGTTTGGAGATTTACATTTTTCAGGAGAGGGAGCCAAGACGATGTTGGTGCTGTAAGGAGAGGTAATAGAAGTGTACCTTTTTTCTTTGCATTTGTTTTGAACGATAAAATCTACTTGTAGGAAGGGACATACATCATTGAAAGTTTCATCTTTCGCATGATAAATAAATCTGAGGCATTAACCACATATGGTTATCAAATAACTCATGTAACTTTGCACAGGAGCCATAGTATTAAATTACCCTAGGTCTGTTGTGCCTGAAGAGAGGGAAAAAATAAATCCTTGATGTTTGACTTCTCAGTATCTTGTATGAAAGAGCACTTGAAGGGTTCCTGACCAGGGCCACAGGGTATAGACTGTGGTTATGGCAGCCCAGGGAGATGCCCCTGGAGCTGAGCACAGTGTCTGACCACGTCCTTTGGTCCACCAAAGATGGGGTGTGCCTGGTTATCACATTCTTTACTGGGATTTTAAGTAAAAACCTCTCCTTTGTGGTGCTCCAGGAAGGCTGGCACATCTGGCAGGGCGGGATGGCCTCTGGTGTGGGAAGAGGTGTTGGGTGCATGCCACGTTCTCAATTCCCCACTGCAATAGTTCAAGTGTCAGGCATTGGGCTGGGGATCCTTTCACAAGCACAGCTGGAAGACAACAAAGAGCTAAAAGTAAAACAGCTTTGAAAACACGAGGCAAATCTGAGCAGAGTGGCCTGAGACCTCAGACCCATGAAAAAGTGTCCACAGGGGGCTCAGGGGTCCCTCTCCAGCCATGACACCCAGGATGGATGCGGCACCTGCGCCCAGTTTCTGATGTGCTCCACAGTCAGGGGGAGGTGGCTCTTTCCATAAGGCTCCTCCAGGCTTCCCCAGGCTGCAAAACAAGAGAGGCACAGCTCAGAGAGGATGGGAGGAGAGAGCAGGATCGGGCACTACGGGTGGCAGGGATGTCCCAGGGACTGGAGTGAAACCACAGCACTCGCTGCTGAGCAGAAAGTCACGGAGCTGGCCCAGCGCCAGGCTCACAAGAAGGCTGAGAGGCTCATGGCAGCCTTGTTTACAAACCTTTTTATTCCTACTGTCTCTTCCCTAGCTGCTCCAATCTTACCCTGCTTAAAAGGATGCATGGGGCTACTTTATTTTCTTTTTAAATTCAAATAAATCCCAATCTTTTGTTCTTAAAAGCACTTTTTAAGGGAACAGTGAAAGAGAATGCTCTAAGCATTTTAAGACCCATTTCAAGCCACAGATTGTCTCATGACATCATAAAGGGACACAGAGTCCTACACCTGATCCAAAGTGGATTCCATTTAACAGAAGCGATTATTGCCCACCCACCCCTGCCCTTTATTTAACCTGAATAAAACTGTGGCCCAAATAAGTGAAAAGCAGAAATCTGTAGATGAAACAGTATAAATAGGAGTTTCCTGTGTCTTTAAACTCACAATACAAATATGTAGCTGAAGCACCGAGGGAAAACAATGGCAACAGGAATGCAGCCATCTCCTCTCACAGTCCCTCACTGATCGATCCTTTCTCATATCATTTCACCCTTCTGTCATCTCTTTGCTATGCTAATAGCCAGAGCCTTCAGCTGTCCCTGGTTTCTGAACATCAGCTTAAACCGAAAACCTTTTAGATGTTTTCCCATCTGAAGAGCTTCTTTCTGCCAGGGAAAAAATTCAAACCATATTGTACTTGACTGTTTTAAGTTGAAACTTACCTCATCCTGTAGCTTCCTCTCTTGTTCCACACTCCAGTAATCCTGGGCTGCAGTTGTGGGGCAGTGATGAGCATGCTCTTATCATGCTCAGGTCAATAAAAGAATTCTTTCTTATTTAATAATATTTAAAATTACTAAAAAAATAAATAAAAACTAGGATACCATCTCAGGAAAGGAGGGAGACAGAGGTACCGGCCAAAAGGAGAGAAAAAAACAGCAGTAAAACTTTCCTTGCACTTATACAAACACCTGTTTCAGGAGGGTTTGCCCCAGACTTTGCAATGTCCACAGAAGCAGATTATCAATTGTTCTCTGATTATCACTGCTACTCTGAGTTTTGAGAGAGAAAAGAACTCCTGAGCTATGTTAGCACAGCAATACAAATTCCAGGCTTCTGTCTCCCCTGTGCCACGTGCACTAGGTTATACTGACAGGCTACAGACAGGTCCAAGTCTCCCCCACCTACGTTTTCACAGGAGTTCCTACCTGTACACCACACACACATGTCCAGCAGGGCAGTAAATACCTATATTACCACTCTTCTCACCCAGTGCTGGCCCACAGCAAATGCCATTCTCTGCAAAACTGAAAATCTGCCTTTCCTGTTATGATAAAAGATGAAGTATGGACAGCATTTACATTGGTTTGAAAAAGAAGTGGAGCACAGCACAGCAGGAGGGGATGATTTTGTGAGAGGACATGGGGCACAAGAGGCTCTGGAGCTCTGAATGAGTTTGCACATTTTTGCTGTTGAAGGTCAGATGAGGCTGACCTGTCCCAGGTGTGGACCCTGACTGTACCCTGCACATCACCTCTTCCCCCTTTTTGTCCCCTCAGATTTCAGCTGGCAATCTGTGTTGTAAGCCAGGGTCACCAGGACACTGCTGCAGCCCCACTCTGCACACTCACATGTCTGAAAGCGTTGCCTTTGTTTTTCCTGGTCCCCACCCAGACTGGAGCAAGTTCCGACAAGGATTCACCTTCATTTCCACTCACAAACAGCACTGATGTAAAATGAGATAATAAAATTGTTTAACCTTCAAAAAGTAGCTAGTGTTTCTCCATCCATCCATCCATCCATCCATCCATCCATCTTCATCCTGTATTGGGATGAAGAAACAAAGCCCCTGATGTTGCATTGTCTCATCTCTGCACAGCACACAGTAATTCCACAGCTCGTAATGTAGCAAATGAGTTGGCTTGTGAAAACATGGGTTTCCAGAAGCTCAAGTCATTCTACCCTGAGATACAAATTAAGACAAGAGTATAATAATGAGAGCATAACATAAACCACATAAACCAAATTCTAGCCCCTAGGCTAGATAGTTATGAAAAGGAGAAGAGTTTTGAACTAGAAAGGAGAAGCAGATTTGCTAAGGGTTGAATCAGAATGAGGAAAAATTTAAATGATAGATACTACAAGTTGTAGAAGAGCAAGAGTAGCTCTTTTGTCAACAAAGAACTTGCAAGACCAAAGCAGTCTGCCTACACTCAAAAAGTATTTCTCAGCCCTTTGAAGTGCCACATTTAATAGTTTCTTATCAACAGAGGTTGAACCCCAGGAAAGACAAGATCAGCATATGGATGTTGGAGCTGACTCAGAAGGTGACCCACTCTGAAAAGATCCATTGTGCTATGACTGAGCACAGAGACCTTGCTGCTGTCTAAGGAGACATAAAAACCTGACACCAAGGAGGAGCTGTACATGCTGTGGAGAAAATATGATACTAAACTTTTTTTTAAAAATTGTACTCAAAATCACAGAACCGATTAGAATAGCCCTGTAGCCACTGACAAATTGCTTAAGCTGATTATTTATGTAGACCTAGATCCTCTAACTCCAGAAATAACAGGGCTCATGACTCCAATGCCTGAAATTCAAGAAATACTGTTAGGATGCAGAAAATGTCAAATTATTTTCAACATCTAATGGTAAAGGTAAAAGCTGCACAGCAAAATTACAAGTTGCATAAGGATGGTAGTAGATCAAGACATTTTTGGGACCAGCTGCCCAGCCAAGATGAGTGATGCTGCATTTTGTAACAGAAATCACAGCAGAATTGTATCAATGACACCAGAAAAGATGTCACAGAGTCGTCACAGCCCAAGGTGTCCTGTGACTGAGATGGGGCAGTGGGGTAACTCAGCTTGCAGCAACTAAAACTTCACCCCAGCCTCCCCACAGGACAGCAAGAAATGAAACAAAAATAAGTCCATGTCACAAAGCATTGATGGTGTAAAGGTATTTCAGCTTTGATGCTGTGAGGATGAACACTCAGTTTTAGGTGTTCCCTGCAGCTTTAGAAAAACAGGATAACAAAACCCATAAAATTTCCACTCAAAAATGCTTGCAGCTGCCTGAGAGATGTGCTCTTCTGACCCTCAGAAAAAGAGAATGACATTCTTCTCTAGCTCTGAGGCTTATTTTTCCTTAATTTCTGCTTCCTGCTTTAGTGCAGGAATTTGCTTTACTCTCTTTTGGAGCGTTTCTTCATCTCAATGCCTGCAGGGAACCTTCAGCACACATGGAGACATCCCCAGCTTCATGCATACAGCTGACAATGAGCACCTAAAGAACAGGAGGTGGTGAATATAAAAAACTATCGCACAGAGAAGCTTACTTTTAAGCAAATTGTTCCTTTTTCACAAAAGAGAGATACAATTCTCTCTTTCTTGGTAAATGGAGTGGAGACGTTACTGAGAAAAAGCTCAATATTAATTCAAAGTTTTGTCTTGAAAGCTAAAGCACGAGTCTCAAACAAATACATAACAAGATAAATATAAATGAATAAATGAATAGGGGGGGTTCTTTTTCTTTTTCTCCCAGTGGAAAAAAAACCACCCAAACAACAATAGAATCTCTTAATTTAACACTGATGTTTTCCCTCCCTTTTTATTTACTGTGGTTTCTTGAGATCCTGGGGTATTTTGACTGTAGACAAATCTCTGGTTTATAGCACAAACTACATATCAGGGCTGCCATCAAAACATACCTATAGTCACTGTGCCCTGAGTGTCTGGTGAAGGCCAGGTGTGCAGGGAGGGGCAGAGGTGTGTCCCCCAAGGAATAAAATGCAGATGTGGGAATGGTTCCTGCAGGGCATGAACTGATGAGACACAGACAATCCCCTCCAATTTGGGCAAACACTCTGGGGTTTTGGCTGCGGTGCAGGAAGCAGGTTTTCCCAGGCAGCGTTCAGAGCAGACCTGCTTTGAGGAGCAGCCCAGCACTGAGTTGTGTCTTCTGAGTCTTTTGACTGCTCCAGGGCTGGTCATCCACCCCAGACCACAAGGGACACGTGACACGCCAGAGTCACCCACGGGCTCTTCCACCCCAACAGCTGCACAAACCACTCTGGCAGAGCCCCAGCTCCCAGCCAGCCCTGCCACTCCCGTGATTTTAATCTCTTGGGGTTGACAGCCTGACAGAAGGATCCAAAACAAAGCAACAAAAAGCTGGGAAGGGCAGCATTAATTGTGCCACAGCCACTGGGGAAAAAAAAAAAAAAAAAAAAGCAGAGAAGTGATGAGAACAAGGTGGTTTCTCTGCTTCTGGTTCTGACTGTGCTGTCAGTCACACATCCTGTCCATGGGCTCTATCCAGGCCAGGGAAGGGAAATCATAAAGGAAGCAATTTGAGGTTGTTTTTCACCAAAAAAATCTGCATCCCACTGAACACATAAAGAAAAAAAGAGTGAACCTCCCAACCTTTAATTCAAGACTCCAACCTTCAAGGGTTTCCATGTTTACACAGGAAACTCCTCCCCATCCAGGTGTTGGCAGGTGCCAGCAGAGCTGCTGCTGGTGCCCTGTCCTAAGGCACAGCTCTGCTCTGACACCTGCCCATCAGTCAGGGACACAGGAGGGGAAGGGATGTCCCCAGACTGACTCAGCACTGGAAGCAGAAGCACCATGAGACAATTCCACCATTCCTGCCAGCTCTGGCAGTAGGAGTTTTATATGGATGGCTATTCATTAAAATCTGGACCAGGACCAGGCAGATAGAGATGGAAATACCTTTTTTTTCCCTCGTGGACTTGTTCCAAACTTGAGCTTTGGGTCCCAGTATATACCCTCTTACCAGCAGGTTCCCAAAGAAAAAATAATGGCTTACAACAGTTTTATAAATCCCAGCTGTTTAGAAAACTCAGATCGCTCACCCCATCCCCCAAACCTATGGATAACAGCCCAAATAACATATGTTTTTTTCACTAGTGACAATGTACAATAGGCAGAGATAACCAAGAATACTACACTGGGTAGTAGTTCATTTGTGAGTGGACTTTTAAACTCAATTCCCTGCTTTGTTACACAAGCTAAACGCAGCAATTACATTCCAGAATTACCTAATATCAAGTTATCCCAATGTGAATTGGCATAGAACAGCAAACAGGCAGATGCTCTTCCATATGAGAGGTCTGACATGAAGCAAGAGTAAATGTTAACTCCTTGCTGGAATGTTGAGTTTCTGTTTCCAGCTGTAGTAAGCAGAAATAGCAGCAACTGGAAACCAGGGGAAAAGTCATAATTTTATTTTCTATTTTCTCTTCTTTATTTTGGAGACCTTGTCTACCTCTTTTGTTGGCTTCTTGTGCTAGCTTAGCATTCAAACTCCCTGCAGGATAATAAATATGTTCAAGGCAATAAATATCCAGAAAAGAGAAGGAGACACATGTTTTATAAGGAAACTTCATGCTTAATTGAGGTTTTTCTGTGTCAGTAGAAATCAGGATTGAGACTTTTACACAGCCCACCAAATAATGATCAGATTGAGGAAAGAAGGCAAGAAAATGATAGATTTGCCAATCCCTGGAACAGCCAGACACGAGGCTAAAAGGCTCATTAAACACATTTCTCCAGAGAAAGGTGCAAATGCTTTAAAATCACCAGGGTTTCATGATATTTAATGTGTCTTTTTTATGGTCAAAAAAAAATATAATCTCAGAACAATATTTAAATGCAGGAGGAACATTCACCACAGCGTGCTGCCCTGGATCCTCATGAAGAGACAGAGGAGCAACAACCATTACCCAGCTGGTCCCCTCACTCGTGTGCTGTGAAAGGGTTTAATGAGCCACAAAGTGTGTTTTACTCTCTTCATGGATCACGGGAGCGAAAGTCCTGGGGGTACAAACGGCTTGTGTTGTTTCTGCCGCTGTGAACTGGGCCCTCCGGGGTACATTTTCACTGCAGCTCATGTGGATTTGGCTGCTGGAGCCCCATTGATGTTGATGGCACTAGAACAGCTAAAACCCCACCAAGTGCTTGCAAATGTGTCCCTCGGTGTCTGCAAAGCATCCTTGTCTCTTCAAATAAAATTGACTGACCCGGTCTGGTGGTGGTTCCTGTCCCCAGACAGGTCTGGGGTGCCCTGGGGGTTTAAGGAGTGCACAGGAATGCATTTGGGAATTCCTGCTGCACCTCCCTCTCCAGTCCTGCTTCTCCCTGGCCTGGTCTTCTGGGTGAAGGTAGCAATAAATGCTGTAAGAAATTACAAGAGATGATGCCAACTTCCTTAATACAGGTCCAGTCCTAGGGTCTGGAAGTGTCACTGACCCTGGGTGCAGCATGAGTATAATTCCAAAGACACAGAAGATATAAGCAGAGACACAATTATGTCCCCACCCTCTCTTCCATGTCATGGTGGGAAGAGGGGGCAGCTTGATAAAATCTGTCCTTTTGCAGTGGGTTGGCACACTGAAATGTCTGACAGCAGCCTGAACTTTAGCAGTCCCATTCAGGCTTGCAAAATCTTTTTAAAATTGTTCTTTACCTTGACATTTAACCAGGAATTAAAGCCCAGCTATTTGTCTGCTTTACAGTTTGTCATCATTGCCTATAATAACCAGGATATGAGGCAGGTTAATAATGCTTCCAGTGCTGATTGTGTGCTACTCAAAGGGCCCAACTATCTCAGAGTACAGACACTTGTGAACTGCTTAATATGGTCTCAGGTCTGTGAATCCATCCTCTATTTTAGATCAATTTAAGGTTCTTATGCAGTCCTGAGACCTGAAAGTGGTTGAAAACACACGAGTTCTCAAAAATCCCCCATATTTGAAGGAATACTGAGCAGGGCAGGGCAGCTATGCTGGTATTAGGATAGTGGGAGGTTTTTAACTGCCCATTTGTCAAAGTAATATGCATAGAAATGTCCACATGGGGTACACACAGGATGGAAATTCTGCTTAAGCCTGCAGTGAAACAGCTCATTAGCACATGGCGAGTATCAGTTACTGCTACAAGGGGAGAATAATTGGATATTAAAGTTGGAAGAGCACAGGCAATGTCTTTTTAAAGGAGAAGGAGAGCATCCTAAAGGATCTTGAACTGATCACATTGGGAGGGAAGGAGCAGAGGACAACAGTGGGGGATGTAGAGGCAGATGGGCTCTCATGAGGGTCTCAGTTCAGCTACACAGACTGACGGACTGCACATGGGCATTTTTTTTTACACTTCAGTCCTTTTTTTTTTCTTTTTTTTTTTGGTTTGGT
>VWZU01006804.1:187460-201399 GCA_013397095.1 Sterrhoptilus dennistouni
GGAGAGGAGAGGAGAGGAGAGGAGAGGAGAGGAGAGGAGAGGAGAGGAGTGATAAAGCACAGGATTTCCCTAAGTGATAACATCCTAACCATGGAAATCTGATTCCCACAAACATTCATACATTTCTTAAAAATCAGATTTAAAAGAAATCATTGTTTGTTCACTTAAACTGGTTAATTGTATTTTGATTTGGTAATTGGAAGCAGATCCCCAGTGTCTTAACCCCTCTATAAGCATAGCAAATATAGTGGAACAGGAGTTGCACTTCTAAGCTCCAGATGTATCTTACAAGGAATTTCCAATTATTTATCTGATAGATGCCCAATTCTTTTGATGTAAATTAATACTTATCCTTCAAAGAGAGGATTTTTTTTTTAATGTGGCAGTAGCTATAGTAGTTCTTTAGACATTTACTGGACAAAATTTGTCACTGTTTAACCTTTGTTGCAAACCTGATGCTCAGAGCAGCAGAGCCACAGGCTGGCTATGGGTCAAACACCTTTGGAGGGCACTCAAGAAAAAATGTCTCAAGAAAAAATGTCTGGAGTTCCTGGGTTCAGCTGCAGAGATGTAGAAAACTCATACAATATTTACATTTTTCCATGGTGTCAGCAAAATCATGTACCAAACTGAGCACTTTTGAAAGGACTCTGCTGTGCATTTGCTTGCACCCAAACTGAAAATTGTGCTGAGGACCAATCCCAAGATGAGTGACTTATGTGAAATGATAAGTTAAATGATCTAGTGTGGCTTTTTTGACAGAAATTTAAAATATATTCCTGTGTGAAATTTCCAACATCCTAAGTCCACATTAGTGAGAATTTGGGTTTTTTTTTTTTTCATTTCCTTAAATCTTCAAGTGAAAAGGCAGAATTTGAGTAAGGTTTGCTTTTAAAAAATGCCAAACAAAACCAACTACTTTTCAAAGATCCCATAGGGATGGGATGAGTCAGAAGCAGCAGTTCTGCTGACACAAGCCGAGGGCACCTGGGTGGATGAAGACCCCATCTGTGCCAGTGAGAAAATTCTACTCTTCCTGAATTGAGGGATATCTCAGTAACAGAGGGACAGTAATAGTGTAAGTTTTCCTTGCTTTGACATGGAACCTGCACAGGGATAATGCTTCAGAGGAGAACCAGGAGGGACAACACATCCTCACATCCTCCCCAGAGTAATAAACCCTGGTCTTGCCAAAGCCCTCTGAGGGATTTTTTGTCCAATATAGCCCCAAATAAATGCTGCAGCCACAGGCCCTGTGGTGTGACATCTGCGTTGTAAACATCCTTTATTTTTGTTATACCCACCTACCACTGTGGACAGAACAGGGTTTCATCAAGCTGGCCCTTCCTGGTTTGTTTTCTTTTTTCCCTCTGGTTGTTCCAGAATTTTACAAGCTCTTACAGAATGACTAAAGCACTTGGAAAGTTGTGAGACTCTTCTGGAAGAGGTAAAAGAACTTCATTATTCTTGGGCTGGCACAATAGTCCTGAGTTTGTTCTTCACCCTCCAAAGTGAGAGGATCAGTTATGCATCCCAAAAAACTTACCTTATTTCCTGTTCCAGCCCAACCTGAGAGCACTGCAGGTGACAGATGTTGCAGTAATCTCACTCTCAGTATTTCCAGACAAAAAAGTCAGATGGGTCCTCCAAGTACAAATGAAGTCTGGCCTGTTGTGTGATCTTTACTGGAGGCAGAGAGGCAAAAAATAAAAATTTTTGGAAATGTGTTTGAAGCAGCCTTTTGGATCAAAATGCATGAGCTGTTTGAGCATTTTCTCTTTCTTGTGAAAAGATATAAAACCCTTCACCTCCTATTCAAACAAGATTGTTTTTTGGGAGAGAGAAACATTGTGTTTGTAGGGTTTCTTTATTATGATGTTTACAAATCTAATCCTATTTTTTCTTTATTAGCATTTTTTTAAATTACTTAATGCTATTGAATAACTATTTAATTTTATTCATTGCCATTTGTTTCCCAGCTGCAGATGGTCATAGGAGTTCTCTCTGTCCTTTCAAATCAGTCTCTGCTCCCCATTCAATTTAGATTTGTCAGAAAAAACAGTAAATTTGAACATCATGTCTCATTTTCTGTGTGTTTAACAAAATGAATAAACAGATAAATTCTACCCTGTGAGAGGTTTGATTAAACCTTCCATACTTCCTGTCAAAAGTGGCCATCCAGGGATGAATGAACAGGTTCTCCCTAGGCCCAGATTTTATATTATCCCAGTACTACTGCTAAAAAGGAGCCTCACTGAGATAGAACACTCTGTGATTAAATAATAATTTCTCAATTCCTTTAAAAAACAGCAAATACATGTCTGAAAGGGATGACATCCAGAAGATCATGATCACAAGGGAAGGCAAATAGTTATGGATATCCTGATGAAATACCTTCAACAAGGTCTATGCCACCACAAAAAATAATGTGGTAAAGAGAGAAGCAGAATTTTGAAGACCTTTTTTTTCCCCCATTCAAATAAAGAGACAAAACATTCAAAACTGGAAATTCATATATGCACCCAAAAGTCAACAGGTAGAAATAAATGTGTTCTGTTCTAATCATTGACGCTGAAATATATGTTGAAAATCAAATGTAATAAAATTATTAATATTTCTTCTAAAGCTTTGTGATAGGACACTTCCTGCCTACAGCTCTACAGAATCTTTTTCAGTGAATATTAAATTCATAAGAAGAAATTACTTTTTTTTTGAAGAATGTAATGAGAAGGAGAAAGAGTGACAATGCTATAGTCTTTTCCAGATGTGTCACTGGAAATGATAAGGTTTTGGATTGGTTTTTGTTGTTGTTGTTGTTTTCTAATTAGCTCCTTTTCTATTCTCACATTTCAGTGCCTGAGGCAGAAAGCAGCCAACAGAAGAGCTCAACACCTGCACCTCGCTCACCCCTGGCATTTCCATACTGAAATTCCAGGGTATGGATGGAAGGAACTGTGCAGCTCTGGAAGTCTCCAGTGCTCAGGCTTTAGCTGTGCCTCTCCTTCTTTGTTCTAACAATCCCATTGTGATGCAGCTGGAGCTTTGGGCACTCAGCCTTCCAGCACATTGTGTGTGGCTGTATAAAGTCCCATTTGTTCCAAACATGAGAGGCAAAATTATGGTTGCAGGCTTTGTGAGGAAGCGGAACATGATCCATGAAAGCCTAATCAAGGATCCTTGAGCAGAGAGGAGGGAGAGATTTGTGTATGATAGGCTTTTTTCTGTTGTTTGATTTTGCAAATTGTTTCAAATCTGTGAAGGAAGGAGGATGTAACATGGCCAAATCCTTTTGGATTCAGTGTCTGACATCCACAGGGGCTTCTGAGCCAAGACAGAAGAAATACTGGAGTTGATGCAGGTGTGTCAGTCAGGAAATACAGATAGTTGCATGGCAATGCATAAAAAGGCACAGCAGAAGCTTCACTTCCTTTCTGGCCTGAGGAAGAAAAGGAAAGTTCAGCAGGGATTACACGGGTCATTTCACACAGTCAATCAAACTTTCAGATAAACTCCCTCTGAAACCCAAAACCCCGTGGGTTTATTCAGTGTGGACAGCTCTCAGAGCCCATGCAGAGGGACAGGCCTTTCTCATTTCCCATGCCCCTTCTGCAGAGAAACAACAACAATCCCCAGCACAACTTCACTGGTGAATTTAAGAGCATCCAGCCAAGAGAACCTTCCCAAACCTGTCTGCCACAGGGGCCTGGAGCAGCCAAGCTCATTGTGTGTTCCTCAGCCTACACTGAGTCCTGTCCCTGTGCAGACAGGAAAAGGACACTCAGGGGTGACCTCATCACTCCCTACAACTCCCTGAAAGGTGGCTGTGGTCAGGTAGGGGTTTGTCTCTTTCTCCAGGAAGCAGCTGACACAATGAGAGGACAAAATCTTAAGCTGTGCCCAGGGAAATATAGGTTGGATATTAGGAAAAAGTTTATTACTGAAAGAGTGATAAAGTACTGGAATAGCCTGCCCAGGGAGGTGGTGGAATCATCATCTCTGGATGTGTTTAAAAATAGATTGGATGTGTCACTTGGTGCCATGGTTTAGTTGAAGTGCTAAGGGTGGGTTGGACTCAATGATCTTAAAGGTCTCTTCCAACCAAGTGATTCTCTCCTGTTCTAGACTCAGCTGCAGCTTCCCCTCCACTCACTCCCTCTGCACTCAGGTCTGGCCACACTGTGATTCCTACTAAACACATGCCATGCCTGAGTCTGAAATGACAAGTCTAAATCAGACTGCAGTCATCCAACTGGAGCTGAAAGATTTAATGGACTCACTAGGAGATTCCCCTGATGGTCCAGCACCAAAATATGGAGTGCCCATGGGTGAGAGCATCCTCCACTCTCAGCCCTGCTGCACTGCTGAGGGTAAAGAGGAGCTCAGCACTCCTGGGGCAGGGAAGGATGCAGGGTGAAGTCTCCCCTCAGTTACTGTGGTGGTGGAGGGGGATGCAAGTCCAGCCTCCACCCTTGGAGGAAGTCCAGTAGGGTTGATGCCAAAATGCACAATCTTAGGATGTAAAAGTGACCATTTCACACCAATGCCTGGAAGCCAAAGTCCTCATGCCTGTCTGCAATTTTGTTTGCTTTTTTGTTTGGTAGGTGTATCTTGGTCTCCCTGAGGGCAAAAATATTGATTGTGGTGTCTTCATTCAAAAATTCTCACTCCTTACTTCCCTTCTATGACTTATGTAAAGAGACAGAAAAGATCAGTTGAGTCCCCTCTGTTGTTTCCTGGCTTTTTTGTCTCATCAACTTAGATTGTCTTGAACAATGCCTCCTGTGAATTATTATTTTCAGCCTATTCTATCTCATTAGGAAGCTTTTTTTTTCCCCTGACAAACATCCCAAACCCTTTATTTCCTATTTCCACCCAATTATGCCCACTTATATCTTACACAAGCAACTTTTTGTTACCCAACTGCATCTCAAATCTCTGTGTTTCAGACAGCAGTTATATACAGATTATCACATATTTGATTAGCTCTTTTTTTTTCCTTCTTCTGGAAAGTACTTTTAACCCACAGTTTGGCTCTAGTTGTACTACAGGAATAAGGGGATATTAAAATGGCCTCATCTCTCACAAAGCAAAAGGCCTGCACAGTAACTGCAAACAGAATCAAGGTGAATATAAGAACTTTTTGGAGTATGTAGTCACAGAAATTGTGCAAGTAATTTACTTAGAAAGTGCTTGCAGACTGGTTTAATTCAGTTACTGATTTATTCAATTGAGCAGCAGTTTCTGAGAGCTGCAGCATTGTTACTCTTTTGTCAAATTTGTGAAATTGTCAAATTTCACACACTAGAGTGTGTGAAATGAGGAAAAAAAACCTGGTGTCTTCACCTCTGCTATTAGCACAAGTTCAATCAACAAACCCCAGTATTCCCTACATGAAACATACCTCAAAGTAAGAAGTTTTCATCAGCTGATCTGTCCACACTTTTACTCTGGACTCCCTAAACACTTCCTGTTTATGTCTCAGCTTCTCACTCACCTGTGACAGAAGGCATCACTAAAACTTCTCAAAGTGGCAACTTTAATTCTGGTGCATATGAGAGCAAAATATTAATTTATAAACCATATTCATAAACCAGAATTTATAAACCAGGTGCTAAGCCTGAATTATTATGATCTGTAAATGAATTGTCAAAACGGTGATTCCCATTATTTTATAACCCTAACTTCTAAATCTGATCCCAGTTCTTAATCTGAACTCTTTAAATTTGCTTTTTCAAAATTAACTGTTTTATGAAACAACTGATAAACAGGTGTTAGCAAAAGAACACCAGAAAAAATATCTTTTTTTGTCAATTGTACACTGTCACTTTAAGTAAATAATATATAAAGAAACCTATTCATCTGTTCTGATATTATTTAGTGCATTTCCTCACCATTTTTTTTTTCATTAGCATTAATCAAGATTGTTCTTCTTTTTCTTTAAAATAATTCACCTAAACCTTAGGAGCAGTGAGCTTCCTTTCAGAGTTGCTTTTGGAAAAAATGAAAGCACTTGAAACTTTGGAATCTTGCCTCATTTAAAGGTTTAGTACAACACAATTTCACATTGATTCTTTTTTTCTCCCTCCATGGTCAGGCAAACTTACACTGATGTCACCTGTAATACTTCATCAGTTGACTTAAGACACAGTGTCCTAAGATTTGTAAATATTTTCAGCTGTGTCAGACAAGTGACTTTTAGAGCAAGTGGAAAACACCCAGTGTTGCCCATCAGTGAGGTTCTTTCAGGATAAAACTTAGGGGAGAAAGGAGATTTGATACCCTGTCCTTATGACTTAGTAGTGTGGAGAGCTCAAAACACTTCATCTTCAAAACATCACCTGTCTCCCTCCAGCCTTCCTTGCTTTTGAAAGCCTTCTACAGTCTGTCAGCTTCCCAGTCAGCAAAGTAAACACAGCAAATAAGAAATTCAAGAAAAAAAAATATTTTAACCTTTTTTATTTGCAGTAGTCTTTTCTTCACGTGGCTTTAGCAAGGACATCTCTGGATGCTGGGTGGACCCTGCTTGGATTAATCACAGATGGAGCAGCTGAGGTTGCAGTGAACACTCCCAAAGAAGCACATCCACACACTCCTCCTTCTCTCCCAGCTTCACCCTCCTCTGTAAATCAAGTAAGAAATAAACCAGATCCCCTCTGCCTTTTGTTATCAGTGCCGTGGATAATCCCCCCCTGGTAACAATCCATGTGGCCAATAATCAATCAAAGGGAGGGGATTAACAGCAGTGGGAAAATGCACCGTGACAAAACACTTTTCCTTGCACCCTCGCTCCTGGTCACAAAATTGTCAGGACAAGCACCTTCTCATGCTAATTGCTGACAAATGTGAGATAAACAGCTTGTTATCACAACCAGCTTCCCTCCCTTTTTAAGAGAAGGGACGCAATTAAAGCCTCAAGTATTACACAGAACGGTGACATCCGTTTATTGTTCTTGTTTCACACAAATGGAGCTTTATCTTATTTCATACACCAGATGCTGTTATAAAACACATTTGGGGAAGAGAGGCAGGCCTGGGAAATTCTGGGTGAAGAAGTTACAAGAAAGAAAATAAATGCCTCATTTTATTTGAGAGCTGGCAGGTTCTGTGGCAGAATCTGGCTGTGGCAGAAGGTGTGGGATGAGTCCGGTTTGCTGGGGCTTGGAGACACAACAACCCACAGTCAGGAGTATTTCTCTCCATAAATTGCTGGAAGAGCTGTGCCGTGCTTGGAAAAAACACGTGAGGAGAGAGAAAACACTGCATTGAATGCGCCCAGAAGTCCTCTCAGACTATCATCAGAGAATTTTCTTGGGAATTGCCCAGTGGTATAAGGTGAATTCTCCTACTAGTAAGGATGAGTCAAAGGTGAAATCTTGATGTTAACTGTTTGAACAAAGACCAGAGATATTTCCCCTACAATCCAGCAGACACAAACAGCTGCTCCTGTGGTTGCCAGCTCCTGATTTGTCACTGTTTATTGTGCACAGCAGCACTGGCAGCCCTGTGCACTCAAGGGGTCTCAGCCCTTGGCCACCCACCCCACACCACCCCTGGGTTGTGTAGAAACCCCTCCAGTGCCAGGATATCACACAGATGCACAAGAACTCATAGTGTTGCATATAGGTTGGATTGGAACTCAATGATCTTTATGGTCCCTCCCAACCCAAATGTTTCTGTGATTTTGTGTGTCCTACGGACAAGCCACCAGGCTATTAAGAACATTGAAAAGTGGGATTTACCTCTTCTCAGCTATGCTAACAACAATTAAATCAAGCAGTCCGTTCTTACATATCTGAACTACTCCATCAGGAATTACACCCTTAAATTTCACGCAGCCTGACTCATCATTGCACCTAATTTCATGTATTACTAATCAGACATTTAGAAACCTCATACCTACAAATTTCCTTTATTTCCATAATTTCTGCTTTGTGATAACAAGAAGAAAAGTGGCTAAATATTATTGAGCAGACCCACAACAAAGGAAATACTAACTTTGCAATGCCTTTTTCAGACTTCATGTTCTGCCTCCTGCCTTTCCTCTTCCACTCCCAGCATGGAGGACCCCTCAGCAAAGCAGAAGGATGGATTCATCTGTTGTAAGTCTAGCAACCTTCTGCATCAATTTATTAAAATTGATTAAAATTTATTAAAATTGATTAAAAACCACCCCTTCTGCATCAATTTATTAAAATAATGCAATATATTTAGTATCTGAAAGCACTTTTTAATATGCTTATGCTCTGCTCAGGCACCAAAAAATGCTACCTTATACATGTACTTTACACCAACCCAGCAAACCTATGTTTGCAAAGAGAAGAGCATTTAAAATTTAACAGTCATTTGGCATAAGATTGGGAGAAATGTCCTATTTATACCAAGTTGTGGAGGACCCTTACAGTAAAATGTTACAATTAAAATCCTTATAATGGTGTGACAGATGGAGCCCAGAGTACAGACTCCCAAAATCAATAAAAAAACTTCAGAGGGGATCATAGGCAAAGAGGAGATGTACCCAAGAGATGTTTTTGAGTTCTCATGCCCTCTGAACACAACCATGGTGTTGAGATAGAAGACCCATGCATGGACAGTTGTCTCATGCAGCTCTTGTATCAGAGTTACAAGTCAGGTCATGTATTTTCATTGATCACTGTCAAAAACACAGTAGAAAATCAGAGGGGTCTCTGGGAGGGACTTTTCTGCCTGTTCCAGTCAGAAGACTTGTGATCAACAATTTAGTTCTACTTAATTCCCTTTCTCAGAGTGATTCTGGCAGAGGGGAGCACACAACTGATGGGGAAAAGATGGAGATTTTAGTACAAACATCCTGCCCTATCTCTGGGACTGTCCAAGGCTGGCTTGGACAGGGTTGAAGCAACCTGGTCTAGTGTAAAGTGCTTCTGCCCAAGTAAGGGGTGGAATGGGATGAGTTTTAATGTTTCTCCCAACCCAAACTATTCCATGCCTATGATCTTCAATAGGAAAAAATAGACCATTATAATACCTCTATTTCTTCCAGTTATCTGTGATTCTAGCCTTTGCTGGTGGTTGGAGAAAATTTTCTCTGGTTTGCCTTAAACACTCAGAGTGAAGACAAATCCACCATCTCTTGGGTAGTTGTTTCAGCTGTTTCAGTTTATTCAGGTTGTTTTTTTTTTTTTTTTTTTAATTTCCCCAAGAAATGCTCAGGCCCTGTTTTAGGAGAAGCTTAATCATGCTTTAGGATTTTGCACAGCAAGGCATCTATGTTGCATAGAGAATTTGCTTTTTTGGGGAACTACATCAAGCTTCACATCTGAGAGCACCAATCAGTCCCTGGAGTTGACCAGGAATTACCTACAGGTAGGTAATAGGACTTGTAAGGAATTTTTCCTTCCTTTGCAAACAGCGTGAAAATCCATGGAGTCACGGTGGGAGTTGTTATCTCTCTCATGTCCTGGGCTCCTTTGCATGTACATATTTCCTACAGCACAACAGTTTTTCTTCCTGTTATGGAGGAACTTCAATGAGGCGCAGCGGGCTGTGGTGCCCAGCTCATGAAAGCAGAACACATCTGGACCAAAACCTGCAGCAAAACACTCCACTTTTCTAAATGTAAATGGTTTTAAAGCTTCAATTTCTTGAGACCCTTTCCCTATTCACCTAAGTAGATTTTGTACTCCCACAAGATAATATAAATCCTGAATGTAAAAAGAGAAAATCAGAATCTCTCAGATTGGGGGATTTTTCTTCCACTGTGGTTTTCAACATGGATTTTTGTACCTGTTCATGGGTCATCTGACCCTGCCAATGCCAGACAGGAGTTTCTGTGCTGGAAGAGAAAAGCCCTTATCTCACCTGGCTCCAGAAACCCCTGCCTCCCTGAGAGCACAGCCAGCAGTGGCTTATCCTGGTGCTTGCAGATCACTGTGTATTTGGCAGGTGGGGCTCCCCTCCTGTGGGCTGAGCTCCCAGCAAAGCATGGTTTGTGGTGATTAATATTGTGGAATGATATTGTGGATTAGGATTTCCACTTTCTTCCCCCTCACCCCTGTCCAAGGCTTTCTTTCATAAATGACAATCCTTTATTCAAACACATCCTCACCTGCTCGTGGTCAGGGCAAGAATCAGACATGTGCTGATATCACTTGCCTGGGACCTAAAATTTTAAAAATTGTGGTTTAGGGATAGGTGGTTTAATTAATGCTGCAAACTCCTTGGACGATGCTGTTTTCAATATAAGGATAAAGTTTCTTCCAGCTTTCATTTATTTTTGACAAAGACAATACTCCTCTTTGCACCTCCTGCTGCTAGTCTCTAGTTCCAGCTGTCCCAGAGTAACCTGCTTTCTCATGTGCCATGCTCTTCAAAAAATAGGCAGAGATGTCCCTCCATAAATATATTTCTTTAGAAAAGAAAAACAAAAGGTTATTTGCTTCTTTTGGGGCAAAGGCTTTGGAAGCAAAATAATCTCAACCAAGCTTTAGAAGGTTATTAAAAAAAAATAAAACAAACAAACAATCAAGCAAAGCTTGCTGCAGATGGCTGGGAGCAGCACCTCATTTTTCATTATGGGGGGTGGCTGGTGACTTTATTTTTCTTGGCCCTGAGAAAGACCAAGCATTCCTTGAGCCATGTAAATATCCAGCTACGCCTCACTCAGTGCAAGATGAGCACATGCATTAGTGGCTTTTCATCAGACACATGCTGGCTGCTCTGAGGCTGAGGTTTCCGGGGGGTGGGCAGAGGAAGGGGTAACAAAGTTCATGGGAACGTCTCCAGTCCCTTCCATTCCCAAAGCAGTCCCTGCAAAATGTTGTTAGCAAGGTATTTGTGATGCCTCCAGGGCAAAAACTCAGGGGGGACCTGGGGAGCCAGGGTCTCATCTGATACCTTGTCACCAAATGTGGCCAGTGTGGTCCACTTCAAAGCCAGATGTCCACTTCTCCAGGCCACCCAGGAAGAAAGTTTATCCCCACCTCTTCCCGGCTAGGGATGAGTCCAAGGTTTTGGGAATTGTCTCTGTGAGGACACAAGGCCATTCACCTCCATGGTGGCAGTTGTCACAGAAACCTCCACGGGCAGGGCCAGGCGAGCAGGATGTGACTCAAAATCATTATCTGGTGGAGCGGTTGCAAATCAGGCATTGAAAACACATGCTGCACTCCCCAAACCAGAGAGCTGTCATTGTTAAATGATATCACAGCTGGCCAAGAGGAATTCTCCTCTGGTGGGCAGAAATGCCTCTCCTGACTGGTTTTGTGGATGCATTCCTCCACCCTGTTGTTCATTGTCTGAGTCAACTTGAGCTGCTTCTCCAGTCTGTGGTGCGAGATCCAGATTCCTCTTCCTTGTACAAAATATATAAAACAAATGAAGAAAACAAAATTACCAACACCAGACTCTTCCCTAACACTTTGAATATGTAAAAAGATGTTATTTTTGAATGGGGTGAAAACATTTTATCTGGTAATTCCAAGTTAATGGTTGTTCTTCTTGAAAAGAAGCATCTGGATCCCCTAGGCACCTCTGCAAAAATCAGTCTCAGTCTAAATGTGGTTGTAAAAATCAAATTCGAGTGCTTGGCAGTCATTTCTTCCTGGAATCTCAAGAAAAATCTTATCTGAGTATGAGGGCAGGAGTCAGAAGGCAGTAACAGAGCAACTGACTGAACACTTACAGCTAAATTTTGCAGAGCAGGGAAACTTCAATGTTCCCCTCAACAACTTCCAGGATATGGTACAAAATATCTCCCTTACAATATTTCTAAGCATTGGAAAGTTTAGCCCAACAAAGCAGTTGTTTTGCATAGGTTCCCTTTTTAATCTCTTGGTTTTATGTTCAGGAAAATATGCGACAAAGACGGCTTTTAGTGTGGATGACAGCACGAGAGATCCTAATTACACCTGGGGAGAAAGAATTCTTGTCTTTCGATGAACAGCTTTTTTTAAAAGAGGAAGAAAATATGCTTAAGCTGAAAAACAGATTTTCAGGCATTTTTGATTTTTAAAGATCACTCCGAAAACTTTACCTTTTAAGACAAGGCGCCTCTTTCATTCAGCTCAGAAGATCTTTTCAACTTCTAAACTTACATAATTAGGAAAAAAAAAAAAAAACCCAACAAAATACCAACCAACCAACAACCAACAAAAAAAACCCCAAATATTTTCTTTTTAAAGGAAAATAGGTTTTGACAATTTAAAAAAAAAAGTTTAATATATTTCAGAATTTAAAACATCAACAACAACAAAAACCTAAACAAAAACAAAAACAAACAAAAAAATCCACACCACATTCCTTTTCTTAGCTAAATTATCAACTAGATTTGCGTGCAAGTCCATCCTGTGAAAACCAGCTTTTCACTTGTACAATTACACGGTTCCCATGGGTAGAAGGACCAGAGATTCCCCAATACAACCCAAAACCAAAACTAAGACTGGTGATTAACAGTATTCACATTAATTGATCTACAGCCTCCTTGATGCTATTGTAGGAAGAGGGCAAAGAGCTGAATCACAAACAACTCTTTTTTTATTTAACTCCTTCTCCACATCAGCAGCTGGATGTCTCCTTTTCAGAACTGGGTGGGTAAAACACAGTGAACTCATGGGTTGAGATAAACACAGTTCAATAGTTTAAAAGCCATGCACACAAGCAAAGTGAGACAAGGAATTCATTCCCTGTTTCCCCTTCAGCACCTCCCAGAGAGCAAGGCCCCTTCACCTGTAACAGTGACTTGGGGAGACAAACACCAGCACTGCCAACACCCCCCTTCCTCCCTCTTCCCTCACCTTCCCCTCTGAGCACTGTGCCAAATGGTCTGGAGCATCCCTTGGGTCACTTTGGGTCACCTGTCCTGGCTGTGTCCCCTCCAGCCTCCCACACACCCCCAGCCCTTCCCAGCATGGCCACACCAGGGGCAGAAAAGAGCCTGGGCTCTGGGTGAGCTCAGCAATAACAAAAACATCTCTGAATTATCAACCCCACGTTCACCACAAACCCAAACCCAAACAAAGCCCCACAGCCACTGGGAGGAAGAGGAACTCTACACAGCCAAAACCAGCACAACCCCAAAAACAGTTGCAGTGGGTTCCCAACACCACAGACCTGGCTCTCACTATCCCAGGTTTTACCAGTAAAGGATCTATTTCATGAGAAGTCACACTCAGGTAGTGAAAATTGGTGTTTTTCCTTTAAATGAGCAGAAACGTAACAATTCCCCAGTATGGCAGACAAGAAAGGAAAATAATGTAAGTGTGTGTATGCATTCTGCTCTAGGGTACTCAAGATCACAGTTATATTGGACCTTCAACTGAAAGGTTGCCATCATGCCCTCAGAGTTCCTTTATTAATAATTATATTTCAGAATGCCCCCCAATCTGGATTCAACACTGTTTGAAAGGAAAGATAACACAATCAAGGAAAGACACAGCCCAAGATCTTCTGTTAGAAACAACTTCTGTTTTTAACATATTTTTTGTCTTTTCCTACAGTAACTCCTCTTATCTGCCCAGGAAGCCAAACCAATCACATTGTAAAAAAGATGAGTGTTAAGATGACAGGAGGAAAGGCTCACGTAAGGAACAGAGAAAAGGACACAGACCATAACCAAGAGCAGGAAGCAAAGGGGAAGGATCCATGACTCAAATGACACCAACAGCAAGAGTCATGTAACAACACTGACAATGTGTGACAATCAATAGTAATAAAATAAAAATAAGTGCTGCATCCCCATTTCCCTTTCCCCACAATATAACTCTTCTTCTGGCTTGGTGTTTGAAAGCTGAGCTGTTTTGTTAGTAATCAGGAGAACGGTGAGAACTTAAACAAACCGGTTTGGCGGGAAAACTCCCTTGAAAAAAAAAATTAAAACAAAGCAAATTCTCAAGACAGGAGACAAAAAGAGAGAGAAGAAGAATAAAACTCAACCGAGAAGTCTCCAAGGAAAAAAAAAAAAAAA
>VWZU01006805.1:0-36829 GCA_013397095.1 Sterrhoptilus dennistouni
CTGCTGTAGTGTAAGATCTTCATCACAAAGCCATCACAAATTCCTAGGATGATTTTTTAATCAAAGGAATGTCACTGAGAAAGAATCTGCACTTCATCTAGTAGCCATGCAGTCTGCAAAAGAAATCTCTATACTCACATATTTGCATCCATACTCAGATATTTGCATAAGGTCTTTTCACCACCAAAATGGAGTTAATACAAAGTTACATATTATTATTATTATTATTATTATTATTACTAGTAAATTATCACACCAGAACAGAATAGTAAATTCATCATAACAGAGGTATGTACCCAAGCAAAATAATATCTGATCAAAGCTACAGACATAAATCAGCAATAAATTTGGGCATTTTTAATATACCCATCATCCATACAACCACATCCCAACTACATTCTGCCTTTCCTTTATTGATGTTTTTAATACACTTGGGACACTTAAATTTAGACTGTGGAATGCAAGTCACCAGTTCTTTTTGCTTTACAAGTTTGGATAACAGGCATGATTCCTTTTCAATGCCAACATGGATTTTATTTTTCTTTTAACTGCTGTAACTCAGATACCATTAATGAATTTGATTTTCATTGTTGTTTACACAGCATGGTAAAATACACAGGCTGCTAACTACAGTCCTCTATGGTATCTTTTCCTTCCAAAATAAACTTATGCAACAAATCTTGCCTTAAACCCTACGCATCAGAGCTAGAAAATATAGAATTAGAGTGAAGCAACGCAGAATCAACTAAAAAGAAAAGGGAACTAGTTTGCTAAATTACCCAATTATACTTTCATACATGACTAGCCAGATTACTTTCAGAGAAAATCATTTTAGCATAGAATACAAGCATGCTCTTATCTTGCCTTCTACATAAAATTGCATCAGCTGCTCAACTATCAGAATTACCAGAAAAACAAAAGGAGCAGGTATACACACTTATCAAGATGTGAGGTACTTGTAAAGCAAGGGTAAAAACAGAACTAGGAGTTTATAAGCCTCAAAAATAAAAATACTTGTAAACATCTGCTTAAAATTTAAATATACTTGTACAAAACCACAGATTTGTTGATAGACTCTAATTCCTAGTCAGCTACCCTGACTAGGGTATGTTAACAATGGCTTGCACTTGATAATTTTGCATTTTACATTAATTGAGAGCCCGTGTTTTAATTGAATCTTTGTGTTAAGACACTCAAGGAGTAGAGTGATTTCTCATTTATCTCACCAGAAATTTTAATGAAGTGCTGGGTTAAGGTTAGATCTCATCTCATTTTAAATTTTGCTTACCTCAGCTTATATTAAAATTTACTACTGATTGAGACCTAAAAAATAAACACATCCTATACTGTCTAAAAAAGGGCTTAGTTTTACTGCAGTAAAATTCCCCCCCAGAAAATGTCTTGCTATTTCAAATGTAACATGACTCTGGAGAATTGAAATACATTGTGTCTTTTCTGTGCAACAAGAACTGCACTAATGATACACAATAGCACTTTCTCTCTGAAAAAAATTCCTGGTTTACAGAAATTTAGGTGCATCTATACTTACTAGAAATTCAACCCCTAACACAGAGATTATGCCAATAAGTTTCAAAAATCCGGTTTGAGGTCAAATAGCTATGGAAAATAAACAGATTTTGAGTAAAAGTTTACTTCTCATTTAAGTGCAGTCTCAAATATCACTTGCATAATATTAGACTGCTATATAGATATATAGAGATATATATATATACACACGCACACACACACTAGTTAATGTAACTAATTACATTCTCCCTCCAAACACGTTCAAACCAAATGGATTTTTTTAAAAAATCAAATGGATTAAAAAGCTGAAAAATCAAAAATCAAAAAAATTATAATTAAAATAATCAATAACCAATCAATAGTGGATTATCTCACATCCAGTGGTAACATACAACATTATAGCTTTTCTGAGAATTATCAGTCCTTAAGTACACAGAAGTGCCAAAAGTAACTTGACATCTCCATCAAGTGAAAAAAGGTGCAAAACCACTGATATTCAACTAAGTCACTAGGATTTTCTCACACTGGTAAAAAAACTGTTTAACGAACAAACTGATTTGCTGACATTAGATTAGGGCTAGCAGAAGATGACAACTAATGTTAATGTAAGGGAACAGCTCTGCATTTAAGTAGAAGGAATCCAAAGATCAGTGTCAAGTAAACATGGTGGTTCTAGTTCCATATTATCACCAAAGTGCCTATTTCAGACACCTTGACTGTTAAACAGCCAACAAAGGCTGCAAAAAGCTGTGACATACCACTTATCAAATATAGGCACTTCATAAGTCTATGACCAAAAGCTGTTGTTTTACAGTTTGGTCCCATTAGAAGAATTCCTATGGCAGCAAATGGAACTAATTTTTCTTCAGCAAGTCTGCAAAATACTGCCTAAAAGTGTTTGTCTTTTTTATAAATGTTGAAGGAGTTTTCTCTTTTAGGCTAAGTGTATGAAGTGCAGCTCCCCGTAAAGAATTCAAAAAGATGACTCAAATTAACACAAATTTGCCTAGGATGCAGCCTTATTAAACCTATAAAGTCACCAGCTTAAGCCCACATATGTACACACCTGTGCTTAAGGACCAGCACCTATAAGCAGCTGCATCTCGTCCAATTTTAAAGGCTGAAAAAATAGCTAAAAATGGCACTCTTGATTTCCCCACTGTGAGCAAATTGCTCTTTTCCAATTAGAGGCAAAAAATAAGCTTATTCAGATTGGAGTTACCTGCCAACGAAACACTTGTGCACTGTGCACATTTTGTTAGTAAATGTGGAGGCTTTCTGGGAACATTCAGTAGTACGTGACAAAAGGTAACTACTTAAGATAAAGCTTTGCTATGTCAGAGTAGTCCTTCCAAAGCTATGACAGATTAGAGACTGATCCATTTTAGACCACCACAAGCTATGGAGTCTGGGGTAAAAGAGCACACTTTGTTAGATGTGAAGAGTCTTAAAGAGAGATCTGTATGTTTTCTTTCTGAAATAATTATTCTTCGCATTACTTCCCAAAACAGTAAGACTTCTGAAGCTGAGATGTCAGCCCAGACTGGAATCAGGTCTTGCTAGGGAATAGACCAAGAGGGATCAGAGGGAGCAAAAAGTTGTAGCAGTTACTCATGTATGTCCCAAACAAACACAGAAGACCCAAGTCTAGTCTATAATTTTTAGCTATTGCTTCAGCAATATGGTGTCCAATACTCAGTGTCAGAGGCACCAAAATTCTAGCACAGACTAGGCAATAAGCCCACTATCTCATTATAAGTAATTCTAAAGTCCAAGGAGATTAAAAAATCCAAACCTACTCTATACTTTCTTGTTTAAGTAAATGTGTAACTGATTAGGCATGGGATAACCACTCGCCATATGATATAAGGCCTAGGAAACAGTACAAACTCAAGGGTTTTATAAAATACATGAAGAACCACTGCAGGTGTAACTTCACACAGGCTCAAAGGTCTCTGTCAAGTCAAGCACAGATGCAGTCAGGAGACCCAACTGATTTATTGTCTGCTGAGCCACTAAGCTCTAACACACCTCTACCAGTAACCCTTCAGTGGCAGTTGCAGGATGTCTTTTAGGGAACAACACCTTTAATGCTCTGAACACCTGGACTGCATTAGAACAATGGAGGATTACAGTCCTAAGTGTTGCAAAACACTTGGCAAATAGCAGATGAAGCAACACACTATGTGGAACCTAGTAATACTTTCACTTAGTCAAAGAGGATTACATTCATTAAATTAATGACCTGAACAAGAAGAACGTGAGAATGTTTTAATTTACAAATCTGGTTTCTCTTTTAGTTAAATCTAACTTTGTTTCTTTGGTCAATTACCTTTCTAGTTCACAAGTGGGAAATTTATTTGCAAAATAAAATTAAATAAAGTGTGTGACCATCATGAGACATCCAGGAGTTCATATGGAAAACCTGTAGCTATATAGGGCAGGTAAAATATAACAGGCGTGTTAAATTTATAGAAATTATGCCAGAACATCTCTTATTTACCAGACTGGAAGTGGAAATACTGGCAAGAACAAACAACTGCACAGCAAATAAAATTTTTTAACAACTATACACACTGCAAGATAGATGGATGTCAATAGGCATGCTGTGCATCATACATAAGCAATTTATTCTTACAGTACTACAAACTAATTGAAATTATCAAACTAATTTCCTAATGAAAAAGTGCATATGAAAATTTATAGATAAACCCTTGCACACTGATTCATATTATTATATAACTTTAATTTTGAAAATAAAGTTTAAAGAAGCACACATAAAACACATGCTAACAAAGACATTAATTAGCGGACTCACAATGCAAGTAAAATTACATCTTATTAAAGGATAGCCACTATTACAGTCATACTATAAATGCATAAATACACAATGATACTTCTTCCTAAAAACATATAAAATCACATTGGCAACGGTTAGGAAAGTGTATTACTTATTGCTGAATGACAGTCTAGTAAACGCTTTAAAAATATATGTATGTGTCACAAAAACTGTTTCTTACCGTACTTCTATCCTTCAAAAGCTTTTCTATCACTTCAATCAACATTTCCTTTTGCTCTGGGTCAAGGCTAGAAGAAAAAAATAAAATTATTTCAACTAATTTGGTCAGATGTATCCAAAATTAAAGCAGGTTTGGTTTTTTGACTTTCAGACACAAGCTAGGAACAAAGAACTTTGAAGAAACCCCCTCCAGATGAATCAAGTATTCCAAAGAACTCATTGCAAAAGAACTTGACTGAAAGTAAGTTAGGAGTATAAAATTAAATTGTAAATATTATTTTATCTTATATCTTTAATGTGTGTTCTATAGGAAACTTAAACTCCTAAAAAAATAGTAAACTCCTATAAAGACTAGCATCTAAGAAACATTAAGACAGGCCAACCAACATCACAGAGAAATTCCCTGAACTTCAGATGTTAAGTGACAAGGTTCTCACTGCTTTTGCAGAAATGATTTTCACCATAAATGTAATTCAGTGATGAATGAACATCAGGACAAAGAAGATTCATACTTTTATTATCTAATTATCAACATAAAGCTTCGAGTAAGACACTTCGACCACTTTCGAGCTAACCATTAATTTTAGTCAGAAGTATTGGAACTCAAAAATGTGGACACTGTATTCAAGTGTACCCCTACAAAGCTGGTGTGCAAGCTAATGAAAAATAGACCACTTGAAGTCCTACATAAATAGCAAAAGCAGAGGAAAAGCAAAAGTTGCAAGCAACCTTTGTAGCATCTTTTCCTGTCATAAGAGCAGAGAAAAATTTGCCAGAAATATCCACTATTGTCAAACTTGCTTCTTATGCAAGTAATGACAAACTTTTCACTCCAGCTGCTTCCTCTTCATGGATCTATACAGCACGGAAGAATTTAATGCTAAGTCAAAAGAAAATAGAAAGAGAAAGAGAGTACGAACAGTGTAGTTCTATGCCTTTGAAAAGTCATTTCAACATGGATACAATTACTGACAAGTAAGAGAGTATTTGATCATTACTGCATACTTCAGTTTTAATGCTGAGGGATGACCGACCTAATGCACAGTACATCCTTCCAGGTACAGATTCACAAAGTCATTATCTGGCTAAGTATTACTTCACTAAGGCTCTAAGACCTAACAATATTAGAACATGCAAAATGAGTTAACAAAACTTTGTTAGAAGCCACCATCATCCGAAGAAACACAACATTACATTGTTCCATAAGCACTTTTATGATCACCTTTCATTCCAACTTCTATTTTTGTAAAAGAAATTTTACTGGGTCTTCTGCCAAGGACCAAAACCTTCACAGGAAAAGCCAAGAAGTCTTTCAAAAAGGTCTTATTTCAAATTTTTACAATTGGCAGGAAATTTAGAGATAAAGGAATACTTAAAGCTAAAAAACTTGAGCAAAACCATTTTTTTTAATGTGATCAAGGCAGTCTTCAGTAAGGGGTCCAATAACTGAACTTACATTCCACTCCCTCCACTGTCCTGATATTTAAGACAAGGAAGGGACCATTTTAGAGAGAAAATTTAAAAAAGAGGCTAAAGAGGTCTGTGATTTGCTCCCACTATGGCACTAGTACTAACAGAACCTACCTGGTTAGTATTACCTGGTACTAACATGGAACCTACTAATAGTAGTGATGGGAAACACTCCTTCTCCAAATCTCACTGCAAACACAGTACAGTTTTCAACTGATAGACAGAAGCCGCCAACATCTTTAAAATGCTCTCTTAAGTGAAATAAGCAAAACATCTGACATCTTCAGTGATTAAATTACTTCAACATATCTGGAAATGTTGACTGCATTGGACACAAATGCTGCTGTTTAGACTATTCTTAAATCTTTCCTGTTTGATATGTAAGCTTCCTGCTTTTAGGATTGATTAAACTGCTAATAAATAAGCTCTTCTAGGGCAACATCCATCCAAACACCATGACACTAAATACAGGGAATATTAGAGTATCAAACTTGCATCCAGAACCCTGATTAGAACACTAAGTGAAATACAGAACTATCAAACAGGCAGAGAAGCTACAAAAACCAAAAAGCAAATAGAGCAAACAGATGTATTAGAATAAACTGTTACTACTTCTTATTCAAATGGTTGCAGAAGATGGAGTAGCTAGGTGTAGGAGAGCGTATTAACTGCTGAGTGGTTTTTACCCCAAAAATTGATCCCCTTGAGGATTCTGATTCTGACCAACTTAAAAATAAGTATTCTTAAATTACTTACTTGTTGCAATAATTAGCCTTGCCACCACCAATGTATGATCAGTATTGCTGAATTGTCTAGCTACCAGTCATGAACTTTTTTAAACCTCTAAAAAGATGGCCTGTCAACTACTACCTACTCTTACTTGCTGGCAAACCAACTGGGTCTGCCTGTGGGCAGGTCAATTTGAAAACCTCTTCACCAGTTTCCAATACTGCTGCTTTTTCCAGAGACCAAAAAAATTATACTTTCTCCCTTGGTTCCATCGTTAACTAGCACTATGAGATACTGCATTTGTACAAGTACATTCTGAAAATGTGAAAAGTTCACATGCTTTTTATAAACAGCTCTCAAATCCTAAGACACAACTTTTAGCTCCAGCTCCACTCAGAAGTAATCATGAAGCTTACTCTAGTCCAGGTAAGGAGGAATTTACAGCTATAGGAGTTCAAAATCTTGCATTATGATACCCAGGATGCTTGCATGAAGTGAGCTTTTGAAGGATGCACCCTCTGAGGCCCTCTAAACCATTAAGGAAACCTTTACAGAACATCAGTTTCACTAGTCTTCCTTTGTTATGTAAGCTCCATGTCCATTTTACTATCATTAGGAATTAATGGAAAGTAGCAGGAGGTAAGGCCAGTTTCTCCAGATCCTGCTACTGTGTCTTTTATCATGTGCTCTACCTTTTACCATAGTGTCTTTTTATTGTATTTGCAGGGATAACTTCCATATGTTGCACTGACATCATGTAAGCATAGAATAACATATGAACCAGAGATAAGAAAATATGTGTGTTATATTTGGAGATGCAATCATATCTGGAGATCAGATGACAGGTCATTTTTAATAATTTGATTTCAGCATTTTCCAGTTTTGCACCAATTATCAATAAACTCTTTAATCTATTAGTAAAATAAACCTCATTGTCATGAAGAGAAGAAATAGAGGCATCAATTTCAGTTAAAATTCCATGAAACAGCCTGCTGTCCAGATATTACTGTGCCTTGCTACCACTAACAGACCATTTTCTCCCACTGAACTCCTCCAGAGTTTTAATCCTATGAGGGAAAAAATAACCCCAACAAAAAAGGATGTGCTTTATACAGAGAATAATTCAGTCCAAAAGGTTTTGTGTACTGGAACCAGTTGCTAAGAAAAAATAAACTATTCAAATAGCAGGAAGAGACTTCAAATCCATCTCTTTTGTTAGGTTACATGATAACAGCGCATCACATGACAGCACTCAGCTCACTAAAAATCCCATGAAGATTACCAGAAGGAAGAGTCCCTAACCAGGTTTGTCAGAGAGCTACCATGAAAAGCCATCAGCCTCATGGCCCTGAAATTAACACACCATAAGGCAGCATCTCCAGAGTACTTTAAGGCTTAGGGACAGGGCTAAGACTTACTATGAATGCCCCAGTAAGACAAGACTTCCTATGGGATGTTTATGGGAGAAATGAAAGGCAGGGAAATGGAGGGATGTAAACGATCTTGGGAGGAACAAGAAAACAGAGGGAGAGGGGCATAAAAGGAGCCAGTTGTATGTAAATGCTTTGCTGCTCAGTACACTTACCTATCCATGCTGTGAACCTGATGGCTACAGAGGCAGTTTCTACTGTGTGTGCATGTGTGATAGAGTTACACCATGGGATAGACAGGCCAGCACAACTGCAGTACCAGCAACCAGAGCAAGTATGCATGCCACTTGCATGTGTGGCTGCATGAGAATATCAAACCAGACTAGGTGGCTTGGCAAGTCAAGTATTGAAGTGGGGCATAGATCTAGGCTGGACATCCATGTGTGTGTGTGTGCCTGAGTGCAAAACCTGGAGATTTTGCCTACCAGAGGGCCCAGGGTGCTCAGGTGAACTACTGGAGAAACTGTAAGGTCTGGAAGTTTATTGTGATACCCATTTGAGTGTCTCAATCTCTGTTTCTCTCCCCACTTCTTCTCCACCTAACTCAAGACAAGCAGAGATAAGTGTATATGGGCCTCTTACAGCATAGTTTTAGTGTCTAAATCCAGGTAATTGTGGGATTCATTAGTGTTCAAGACAGAGTTGGGCATGTGCGCATCTGACTGAGGCAATCTGTAGTAGGAAGTGCAGAGTTTGCAAGCACTGTGCATTTGTGTGTGCCACTGACTGGGAGACTGGGATCAAAAGCCTGTTACTGGAAACACTAAGCATCTAGGATTATTATTAGGGATCCACATTGTACACATCCAGGTACAGTAATGCATCCATGTACTGATCAGCCAGAGTGCAACAGAGTAGGGCTGCTGGTGCTGGTATTGTCTGTATGACTCATGTCTGCTCATGTCTGACTCTGGTGATCTGTAGAGATGGCTCTATGTGTGCTGTATAAGCATCTGTGTATGTACCCATCACATCACAAATGCATGTTCAGAGCTGTGACTGGGTGCATAGAACTGCAGTAGCCTCAGGTTACCTGATTCAGAACCTCTAACACCTCTCAACCTCCACTTTCTGGCATAGATGAAACAAAAGTGAAGTAGAATAAATGCCTGGAGATGTTTTGCAAAGGTACAGGTCCTGTTGACTCCACCTCTGCAAACTAGTACTTACGTCTTTATAACAACTCCTACACAGCAAGAATTTCTGAAGTAGGAAGAGGAAGATCTGAAAGATTTGGACTTGCACAGATAAAATTTCTACAAGTTAGCATTCTTTTGCAACATGTGCTGCAAACTAACTTCAGGCAAATGCCTCAGGATGAAAGATACTTGAAACAGTGAATTCATAGATTCTGAGAATACCCATCAAAACAGTTGTTACATAGATTAAAATAACTAATATATTAAAAAACAAAAGATAGTGTATCAGTTTCCTTTTGTATCTCTTTATACTTAACCTGTTAAGTCTAGCAAGCAAGAGAATTGCTTCAATTACAACCAAACCAGCTGAGTGACAGAATGTCTACACCCACCCCATACTTTTAAAGAAATGGATCTGAGACATGCCAAATTCACAGAAGACTTTATTAATGTAACCCACAACTATCCTAACATTGTTTTTCAGTAATTGCCAGAATCACTTACCTGTACAGTTTTTGGATTGCATGAGCTGCATTCTTTCTCACATAAGGAGATAAGTCAGAAGAGGCTTCCTTAATAGCAAGCATCATAATAGGAACAATAATTGGGACACGGATACTGGATAAAACTCTTAAAGCACTTGCCCGGATTAACTGATTAGGATCCTAAAGAACAGGAGTGAAGGGGAGAAATAAAATAAAGATAGTGCAGAAACAAATCATTAAATTCACTGCTGCATTTACACTAATTAGTGATGACACATTAAAACATGTAAATCTATCTAAGTCAGACTTGCAAGTGAAGGCTATACTAATATGAAAATGTGCCACACTTCATACAAAGAAATTTCCAAAATCAAAAAAAGTAAAACAAATTAAGAAAGACATCATTAAATATTATGAAAATATGAAAAATTTTAAAGGAAAATATTAAAATAATGCAGTTTTCCAAACAAAATATGTTAATTACGGATGAAAAATATTTTATTTAATAATCTGATATATTTGCTGCAATCCAAGCGGAATTCAGATATTCTGACACACTAGATAAATTTTATTACTTGTATTTATGAAATGTCAAATAAAAATGTTCTCGGTTGTGACATTCCCATTCAAGTTCTTGACAAAATATCTATTTTATACTTTACTTCAAGATATAAACTGAAGCCACTAACAAAAATAATTTTAAAGAACGTGTCAAAAGATTAGGCTAAATGTTTTTGAGACTTTTTTCTATTTCTTATCCTCTCTTCCTTTGCCCCAGTTCTTGGTCAATTCTACAATACTAGGGTTAGCCTGAGATCCAACACATCTGTATTTGGATGAACTGTTATGTAAACTGTATTCATTAATAAAGGGCTTAGAACACAAAGGAAAAATGTTGCTTAATGAAGTACTAAATCCTCCAAAATCCAGCAAAGTGAAATTGCAGCATCACTAATTCATTATACTGCACAGTGTCTTGCAAGAAGGTAACCTCCCAAAGAACATTTCTCCCAAGGACTGACAGCTGGCAACACATATTTTCAGACTGGTATTAAATAATTACCACTCCATCTAAGATCTCCAAATTCCTACTTCTTAGAAACTTCTAAATAGTAAGTACCTGGATGGTGAAAGCCCTTTATCCAACTGTTATGGGAAAAATATCTTGTTCCTACCAGAGTTTGCAAAGCTCATCTGCAGGCACTTAGGTTTAAAATAAAAATCTCCTTCGATAGAGGGAGGAAAAAAAAAATCTCCACATACAAAGCCAAATTATAATCATTACGAAATGAGAAACAAAACATCATAAAAAAATGAACGGAGACCTACCTTTTATAGCAGGCTTAGTAATTTCTTTAGTTGCTGACAATCTCCACTAGTTTGGTGTCCACCCCCTTGCCACACCACCTGTTCTTTTTTTGCTACTTAGCCACAGCATTATCACTCCTCCCTCTGCTCTCATTACCCATAGCTTTTAAAAGAGTTATGCCATGAGGAGTGTTCACTGTACACATGTATCACAAAAAACACCAGACACAAAGTCATTTGAATTCTAGCTTTTCATGGCAGTCAGAGATAGTGAAGGCAGTACACATGACATTGGGATGGAAGTTCAAGGGCAGAAAACTCTCTAGTCGATGCAGGATCCTACAGCTGCACAACTGGTGCTCTGATTACAACAGTTTCCAAGATGCAAGGTATGGGTTAAGTGACGTAACAGAAATGAGCCTAGAGAACAAGAAGGATACACAGAGAGCCCAGTCTTCTCTTATAATAAAAACTGGCCAAATTTCAGAACAGAAACTTAACAAACCTTTCTTCTCTCCACAGTCACACTTAAAAGGCAATACTAAACTTTGCTGCCTATTCTCATTTCTCATTGTTATCTCATTTGAAAAGAAAGAGCAAAAAAAGCTATTTTTTCAGTACTTCTAATGAAAAAGTACCATGTGCAAGACACTGAATATTTTAGTTTAGGTACTACTGTCTTCTTTATGCTTCAATTCTCTGTTGTACACAAAGCTTTTTCTTTTACATAACCTAAAAGGAACATAGGTGGTTCATGGTAATAACAGGGTTGTTTTCCATACACACAAGTTATGTTGGAATGAGAAAAGCCATTCCAGAAATTAAATGTTTGGCATGTGGATTTGAAAGCACCATTCTGCTGTTTTTCTTAAGTGAAGCAATTTTACTTCTTTCAGGCTTACTTAGCTGCTTGACAAGGTTTGAGGTAGCACAGAAAAACTTAAAACTACTTTACCAGATGTTTATAGGCTTTAGTTTATCATACTGCACTTACACAAACATTTTTATTTTTGTGCTACCAACTCAGAATTCCCTATAAATTGTTATTTAGTAGTCACTCACTTTCAAAGCACGCTGGAAAGTACTGATGGACAATAATGCCAGATCTTGCTGCTCCTCTGCGTAGCGCATCAGATAAACATACACAAGCTTTTTTATCTGAAAAGAAAAAAACACGCTGCATATCACTACGAGATAAAAAAAAGCTTCTAGGTTTCACATTTTTATCAACATTTTCTTCTTTGAAGAAAAAGCTAATAGATACCTGGAGCACTCACGTGCTTTTCCAATGTCTTATGAAACACCTGAGGTGCTGCAGTGCTACCTCATTAATGAAACAGATGAAGGCTAGTAACACAAAGTTCTGCTTTATATTATTAACTAGTAAATTAAGAGTATAATAATCTAAGATGCTGACATGGGGAAACTGATCATTTAAGCACACTACTTTTTTTCTTACAGAAAACAGGTTGAAGTGTAATGGCCAAGAATTTCAAAAAGTTCATTTTATTTTACCCTGAAACTCAAAATAAATTACTTCAACACATTTGAAAGTGAACATAACTTACAACCAAGTGTGGTAACTTACCCATCTCAAATCTGATTAAAAGAGCACTTACCTTGGGTGAAAACAAAGGATGTTAGATTCACCTTTGCATTACTACAAGCATACAAATGATGCAATATAAACATACTACAAAGGACACAATGTCCAAAGATTAAGAAAACCTCAGTATGATTTTTGGACAGGACAGTATTCAATTTAGTTCACTTTACTCCTCATACCCAGGAAGCAGTGGAAACATTTTTTTACATTTGAGTAGTAAACTGACTGTTGAGGTTTATAATGGAAAATTCTGAAAGACCCTCAGCTACAGCTGTGCTAATAATTACTGCCACTATCAGAAGATCTATCTTTGTGCCAATTCTGGCAAAGAAAACATAATATTAAATCACAGAAGGTTACACCATACTAAATTATTTTTTCGTTCAGCTATAGAGAAGTAGCAATCAACATTGACCACAAGAGGCCTGTGCACTGAATGACTGCAGGTGTACAAAGAAAGCCTTCTTTCCTTGAAACCACTCTGTGACTAGAAATGGAAGCACTCAGAGCTTCATGACTACACTATTCTTTTACCACTTACCTTCATTCAATGTTAGAATGCTCTGTTCTATAAAGCTAATCATAACAGGGGCACATTAGGCTTGAGGAACAAAGGCAGATTTGTTTAATTAGTTTATCAATATAAGCATATAAAAATCCATGAATTATTGATGAAGACTTATTTTTGTTCTATAACATCAATGGTTTATTAGGTCACTTTTTGTATCCTTACCATCCATGACTTGATGCACATAACCAAGCTGAGGTCAGCATGCACTTACAACAAAAAATTGTAAGGCACTTTTGTAAACAATAAGATGCCCTTTGCTTCTCTTCAAATAAATTAACATCTCATACCACTTTTTCATCTCCATTTTCCTGCTTCAGAGCACTGAGCTTTGATTTTAAAAACATATAGGAGCTATTTCTGGGCAGGAAATTCACATGGATACAAAGCCACAGACAGTTCTGAGTTGGATGGGACCACAATGATCATTGAGACCAACTCTTCAATTAACAGCCCATACAGGGGTGGAACTCAAAATTGTGGTGTTATTAGCCCCATGCTCTAACCAACTGAGCTACTCTCAGGCTTACTCAGAAAAATCAGTGTATTTTATGCTACTGCATTGCAACAAATTGTACAGACAGATTTAGGTAAGAATTCTTAGGAATAGGGAAAAAATTGGCAAAACATTTTCAGGAAACAGGATCAATGAATCTGACTTAATCTTGTAACTTCTCATAATTTCAGAAGCATCCTAAAAAATGGACCATGATAAATGTTCCTGAGACAGAAAAGGTCTAACTATGTACTTACAGATGGCTGTAAGTACATTTATACTATGACCTAAACTTGTCATGTAACTCAGTTTGATAAAGAAATCTGTCAGATAGCTGAATGTCCTGATCACTTTTCAGTTTAACAGTCTCTTCCTCCACAAATATCTAAGCATTAAGTGGTAGAAAAATGAGTAAGTAGGGAAGTTTAACTACAGCATAGAAGATCACGTGTGAATTCACGTAACTGTCTATTTATTTTAAAATAGAAAAAAAGGGCCATAAAAGATAAATAGTGAAAGGCTTCTGCTAATAATGTTCTGTTATATGGTAAGACCTCATCCTCACACCCACAAAGCATCCCCCCACAAGGGGGATGGAGGAATGTGTGCACATGACACTCTGCTCTAGCTTCTCCCAAGCCCATGACAGGAACCATCAATTCAGAGATGCACAAAGAAACACAGTAAATGGAGGGAAAACAAATTTAGATCTCAGAGAAAGGATACCCTGTCACATCCCTCCCAGAACAACCTCAGGAGAGCCTCAGCTCCGATGCCCAGCTGTTAAAAAACCACAAAGAGTCAACAAAGACCAGAGCACCTTTCAGATTGAAGATGTTTTATATGTACAGAAATGGGACACAGATGAAAAGTATTTTAGACAAGACAAGGGATATTCTGGGGAAGAACTAAAGTGAAGGAGAAGCAAGTGAAATCTACATGATCTGTAAAGAATTAAGTCAAGGAAAAACAGAGGAATAAGATGACTGAACAGCTTGATAGTTGGTACATCTATCCTTTTGTTCCCTGCATGTGAATTGCACAATCTGTCGCATTGGCTCATTTAAACTTAACTTTGAACTCTCTTCCTTGGTGTGGTTCTCTTTATTCAGTGTGAAGATGCATTCATATGCCTGCAACTACAGTCAGGCCACAGGCTGGAGGGCTGCTGCATGGGCATCAGCAACTGCAGAGACCAGAGTGAGGGGACTTAAGTATGACTCCAGCAACTGCAATGTGACATCAAGCCACAGGGATCACTAAGTCCAAGGTGGCCCAGCATCAGGAACAAGTGAGGGTCTGGCTGCCAACACCTCGGCTGGGGCCACAGGCTGGACAGTCCATGAGCACGTGTGTAACTGAAGAGACCAGAATATGTGAAACCAAACACAAGGCAGTATGTCTGCAGTGCCAGTGGCATCAAGCTGCACCAGCTGACAAGCAGGTGAAGTGGCCTGGGAAGAAGCAGCTGTGGGTGTGAGCAGCTAAAGGCAAGACTACAGGAGAAGTTGGCTATGGCACAGACCAGTGAAGTCCCATCCAGCTGCAAGGAAAGCCCACAGCCTGTGGGTCTCTAGGGCCGAGAACCATGGTTTTCTGTGCATCTCTTCAAGGGTATAACCATGGGGGTTTAGATAGTAGAGGAGCAAGGAAGTTCTGGCCAGGTTCAGTTGTAGGTGTGCACGGGTGGGCACACCTGTGTGTCCAAGGGCGAGTCCATGAGAGGGCAGGAGAGTCCTGGTTTAGAAGGACTCATATGTGTAAAGATGTACCAGAAAACAAAAAAAGGCTCCAGCCTGAGGGGCTCATATGTGCAGGTGCCATCAGCAGGGGTGACTGAGATGAACACTGTATACACACACACATTCCCACTAGCAGACCATCTTGAGCTGCCAAGTTGCTGGTGTTGTTTGTGGTCACCTGAATACCCTGGGACAATTTATGTGGCTGCCTCTGTACATACATATTTGTTCTGTATATATACAGATACAATGTTTATGTGTATGTGCACACCTACCAGGGATACAGCCTCAGCTTCACTACTGGTTGGACTTAGAGCCTGGAACTGGGACAATGTTGCCTCTATCAGACTAGACGTTCCAGCCCTCACAGTTAAAAGCACTCCAGAAGAATAATAATGTTTAAGGTACTCCTCCCTGTGTAAGGTCTCCATGGTTAAAATTGGACTTAAGACTACTCATAACTTAAAAACACAAATTACAGTAGAACAGAACATTTAACTAGTCTGTCTTCTTGTACCATTTTTTTTTGCTGCCTATTACTAAAAGTACAATTACAATGTCTAAAATTATTTTAATACAGTAAGTTCCTGAAAGACTCTGAATTTGCATCTTTGCACACTTACACATCCTTGACTTACCAAGGCTCAATATTTGGCCTTGGTATATATCCACTCTGTTAAAGAACAAAAAAACCCAAATTCTTCAAAGTAGTGACTAAAAAAGAATAATTTCTTTAAAGCTAAAATTAAACTCGAACTTGACTATTACTACCGATCCATGTAAATATGAAAGAAAATTGATGTTTTATCCATTATATCATGGCATGTTAGAGTGAGAAAGGAGTTTGCTGAAGCCATTATTATAGGAAATATAATTTTCAGTGCCATAAGCCAGGGAAAAAAATAAATTTTTGTTCCCATTAATAATAAAGGCTGAAGAAGACATGTATAAATAATAAAGGCATTTTCAGAAGAGGACAGAAGAACTGAAGCATGCATTCAAATGACTTCTCTCCTTAAAATCCAATACTTCAAACAACTGTTGCCCACATTTTTCAAAAATTACAATCCTGAGCTGTAGGAAGTAACTAAAGTCACTGCATGTTCATTGTACTTTCATCAAACTGATGCTTGTTAAAGCACCATGAGGTCTCAAACTATAAACTTACAGATGCTATTTTTATCAGAATCTCATTTGTCAAGTCAACTATAACTCTGGCACTTCTGCAGGGAAGCTGTCAGTGTATGCACAGAAATGCTAGTGAGCATCAGAGTTACATTATCCACATACACCCTGTGGTTATACAACAGTAACCCTGTGGATTTAAACACATCATCGTTTAACATAGCCTCAATTTTTTAGCGTTCTGGAAATCTATTTTCACTAATTTTCACTAGTCCAAGATGGATTTTTTCCCCTTGCCTTCTTATGAGAAACAACAAAACCAAAAAAATAGAGAAGCAAGCTACTTTGTGTGTCTAATAACACACAATAGAGATGCAAGAACACCCTTTTTTTTTTTTTACCCAGCCATTACCTTTCAGCTTTGAACTGCAACAGACATTTAAAAANGCACAAACTCAAGCTTTGCAAAAAGCGCCACACTTCAAACAAACTACAATAACTTTCCTCAATTACCACCATACTACACAAACTTTCTAAAATTAAGTAATTTTTTTAAATGTAGAGCTAATATTCCTTCCTCCAAATCAACCAGGTTTCCTTAGTTTATGATAAAATTATCATCATCGTGTCATTACTGAAATAAACTCCTAAAAAGTTCCATTAATGATACTAGATATTTTATGCTTTATGTTGAAGTCTAATACCATTAGATAAAATTTTCATAAACAGATTTTCCATAACAGTATATTTAACAAATGAGAGGAATACCTCAATATTTTTACTGGCAACATTCTTCACAACAGCAGGAAACAGCTCAGAAGCATTTTTTCCCTTTGCAATCATCTGGAAAAAAAAAAATGAAGAGACAAATCTTAGTAATGTAACAATATAATTTATTAAAATGTGGTTTGGGTTTTGTTGCTTTATTACAGATTTGTATTTCAAATCTTATTTCTATGAAATCAAAGACAAAGATGTGGGTTTTTCATAATTTTACAGGAAACAATATAGACAATAAAAACTCTTGGGTGCTGGCTGGTAGTGAGTTTGCTGGAGAGGAATTAATGAACTGCACTTTAACATATAAGACAGCAAATAATTTTTAATGCTTTCAAAATTACTATAACAAAGATGTTGTTAATATGAAAAGACCTGCAGAACTTCCTTTTGGGAGCTATGGGGGGAAAAAAGGCACCCAACAACAAAAAAAGAATCCAAGAAGTTATATAAGCTTAAGTCCCACTCCTTTTCCCCAGAACAACTGTGGTTTGCAACAGAACCAAGGCGAACAATAAAAATAAACATCTAACTTGCTTTGTTTTTAAAGTGTAACACAGAAGGCCATTAAGTGTTTATACAGAACAGAAAAGAATATACAAAAGCCACACAGTGAAAGCAAGATCAAGCAACCCACCTTTTTTTTTCTTTTTTTTTTTCAGGAAGTTCTTATGTTTGATCATGAACAAGGCATGTCACAAACAATTAAATTGTCACAATAAAGACCACAAACATCAAATCTCTGGCTTAGCTTCAGTTCTTGTACAAACAGCTTAAGAAGAAAGTTACTCGTAGGAAACCGGGTACATAAGAAGGAATAAAATACTTTCATATACACTCTATCTGCACAATGTTCTGCTTAGATATAGAATGTCTGGCAGTGCTTTATGTCTAAACTGCAAACCCTGGAATTTCAGGTTCATGTTACATCAAGTTCAGTACTGTTGAATACAGACTCAAAGCATTCCGAGCTCCAAGAATCTGCCCATCTTGCTCAAAGTCAAGATTCAGCCAGCCAAACATAAAGTTGATCAGCAAACACAAAATCTCACTAAGAAATCACAGAAGTTTACCTTTAAATAGACCTTTAAAAATCATCAAGTCCTCCAGCAAGCAGGAACACCTTCAAAATGTTCACAGATCACAAGGCTCAAAGCCCTGACTGAATGTTTCCAGTGATGGGCTATTCACCATCTCTCTGGGCAACCTGTCACAGTGTTTCACACCCCCATTGCCAAATTTTCTCTGTATCTAATCTAAATCAACTGTCTTTCAGTTTAAAACCATCCCCCCTCACTCGGTCAGCACAGGCCCTACTGGAAAGTCCCTCTGCAGCTTTCACATAGATTCAACTTTATGCTGTAATGTCTCCCCAGAACCTTCTCTTCTCCAGGCTGAATAATCCCAACTCTCTCAGCCTGTCCTCACAAGACGTGCTCCAGCCCTCAGATCCTTTTTGTGTCCTGCTCTGGACTTATTCTAACGTGTCAGTTTTTCCTGTCCTGAGGATTGCAGAACTGTATGTAGTTCTTCAGGTTGGGACTCTGGTACAGGAGTGGAGTAGAGGTGCATAATCATCTTCGTCAACCTGCTGGGCACATCTTCTGGGCTATCAGTAAACACTGTCAGCTCAAAACCACCATTTCATCCACCAGCATGCCCAAGTTCTTCTCGTCAGAGCTGTTCTCAATCCCTTCATCCACCAGCCTGTGCTGATACTGGGGCTGGAACTTGTACTTGACCTTGTTGAACCCTGTGCTATTGCCATGGGTCCACATCACAATTTTGTCCAGATCCCTCTGGATGGCATTCCATCCCTCACACATGTCAACTGCACCACTCAGTTTTGTGTTGCCTGCAGATTTGGTGAAGGTGCACTCAACCCAACCATCTATGTCATTAGTGAAGATATCAAACTGGTCCCAGTACAGACCCCTGAGGGACACCCCTTGTCACCAGTATCCATTGGGGTCCAACATACATAAGCAACAAAAAATATTCAGGGATCCAATAAAGAAACAAAAAGTTCTGCAGCTACAGTTACTCCTGTCCATAACCACTGCATTCCAACCATTACTTAACATTATACAGCTGATTAAATTTTATATTCTCAATTCACAGATCTGTTTATTTCATTGATAAAACACATTAAAAGCATGAAGGAATTAGGATCTCATGCAACAAAAGCAAGAACACACAAAGCCAGGCAACACCTGGTAAACTGCATGTTCTGAGAAGCTTAGAAGAAGGATGCTGGAAAGAAGAAAGAAGGCACCTGTAGTTCAAGGTATTACTCAGTCTTTCAAAAGGGTGTAAGAGCAGCTGCCCAGCATGACATTTTGATCTAACCCATTTAACATCTTAAACTGTTTATTGCACCTGTATTAAAACACAGGAAGTGATGCAAGCACCGTGAAAAAGCAAGTACACTGAACGAGTTCCAAGGGATTTTTAACTAAGAATCTAAAATCAGTTTACTGCTTCCAGGACATGAGGGTCTCCACAATAAATGCCAAATACAGAATGACAAGGTAGAACTTAGCAACAAGATGTCTTGCAAAGAAGTAAGACAGAATGAAAAATTATCATCTTATTTGGTGCAACAGAAGCCGCAATACTCAAAAACAGGGACAATCCTCAGACCCCCCCAATAGACTGTAATGGTATGACTCTATGCATTACTGGGATTATTTAACTGATCTACTGTAATAGCTCTAGTGTACCATGTAAATATGTATTTAGGGTCTTTTAAAGAGTGTATTTTGATTCATTATTGCATAACGATTCATGTAGATCCTCCTTACACTCATGGATCATTAACCTTAAAGAATATAATAGTTCTTTACAAGACTAAGGTCTATCAAGTTATTTTTGCTGCTGTGCCTAGACATTCCCCATTTATGTTGTCTTATACACCTGGAGTTTCTGCACAAAAACTTTCATTCCAACATACATGCTGTGTAATGTCAAAATGTACAGACTTTTTTTTTTCCATGTGAGAGACACACAGACATGGACGACACTCTCTGAGGGAAATCAGACATGTGACTGTTCCCTAAACTTATGCTCTGAAATCTTTAAGAGTGAAATTCCACTGATTTTTCCACAGAAATTCAAAGAGGTGTCAAGACTTGGTACTGGTTGTTGTAATAGCAGTGAATGTTTTAAAAGAAATACCAGATTTATGTTTTCATGCATATAGTGGAATACGTATACACAAAAATTTATTTCTAAACCAGCAGTGTTGTTTATATTCTTCCTAAGATTGCAATTACTTTATTGCATGCATATAAGGAAGAAACATACAAAATAACATACTGATTTAAAAAATAAAAAAGGTCATTGATTATAAATGCCATATTTTAACTGAAAATAGGCTCAGGTACCTTCATGCATAAGGGAGAAGTGAAAATATCAAAACTAGACTACTGTGCTTGAAGTTATATTGTTTCAAGTCACTCTTTGGAATGCAGATTTGGTTTTACTTGTAATGAATCTTCTTCTCCCTGGGAAAAAGTTAGCACCTTAAAGGAGAAAGCAGTAACAAAAAGTGCCATCACCGGCATTCTCCTGCTACTTCCCTATCATGACTATATGAGCAAATGAAGCTTTAGCCTCTTAAAGTCTACTAAAATACTAAGATAACTGTTGGTATCATAGAATTATAGTCATACAGAACAGTTTAAGTTGGCAGGAACCTTAAAGACTACCCCTTCTTCCATTGGAACATCTTACTGAGCATCTTCCCTGTGAGAGAGACTGAGAGAATTGGGGTTGTTCAGCCTAGAGAAGAGAAGGCTCTGGGGAGACCTTACAGCACCTTCCAGTATGTAAAGGGGGCTAAAAGAGAGACAGAGAGGGAGTTCTATAAGGCTATGTAATGACAGGACAAAGGATATCAGCTTTAAGCTGACAGGTTAGGGTAGGTTTACACTAGGTATTAGAAGAAAATCATTGTGAGGCTGGTGAGGCAGTAGAACAGGCTGACCACAGAAGCTGTGGATTCTGTACGCATAGTTTTTTCAACTATCTAAAACTCTGAAAATAAGCATTCCAGTGAGACATGTTAAACAATACTCTGACAAAAGAGTTCCTTTTTCCTCTAATAATGAGGATAGAGGAAGCCTTTCATCTCTGAAAAACACATCTCATCCCTGAGAGACGAAAGCTCCTCTCTTGATGCAAGCACAGAAGCACTTTTGTGCACCACAAGAACATTATCACCACTGTTATAAGGCCCCAAGCTCATACTGTGCAATGTCCCAGTCCTAACCTGTAAAGCTCATTGTTTGAGCTTTTTATGTCAACTAGAGTTTGGTGCCAGGTATCTGGTGTGAAACACACTTCAAATACAGCACAGGAAACAGCAAATACCTTGAAGATATGAAAGAAACTGAAAACAGAGGATCTAGTAAATCAAACAACTCACTTGTGGCTAAGTAATGGTCAGCCTTACAAGCTAAAAGGCTGTTTGTACTTTAAGCAGCAGGAGCTGAGCAAGGGAAGAATATCCAAAAATCATAAGGTGCCTGCTGCTGTTTGGGTAAGCAGTGCTCTTCCCAGAGTGCTCAGAACAGGAGCAGAAACCAAGGACCATGATCTTAAAAAAGGACAGAAATCTGGTACTGGAAACTGGAGAGAACTGTCAGAACTGGAAAATGGGGGAGCAGAAGAAAGAGGATGTCCAATTATTTCTGCCTTACCTTGCTGAAGACCTCTTGAGCCTTCATCTTAAGTCCATCAAGGATCACACCTAACTACACATCTCCAGCTTCACGGTATCACACACTTCCAGCAAATTAGAGAAGCCATTAAGAACTCGTTTGAATGCTCAGCAGCAGCAGGATTTAAAATTACTGAGTTTGCTCATTGCACACTCATTTGTAATGACTGCATTTTTGGTAGGAAAAATGGAAAATTAAAAAAACAACCCAGTGAAGCCTTGATTTAAAAATTAAAGCTGATCCAATTTAATATTTTCTAATTCCTCCCATATACATATGTACACACCTACATTCAGTTTCAACAGTTTCCAAATACAGATAAAAATTTGCTCAGCTTTTCAAAAAAGAAAACCAAGGGAGCAAGAGGCAACTTGCCACAACTCTCCTGCCCACAGTAATAACCAGAAAAAAAAAAAACTTTTCTGAGGGAAGCAGAAGAATGTAAGTTTACCATGGCACTCACAAAGGTCATGATTTTTGGACACATCTGTATGCCAGATTGGTCAAACCCTTGAGTAATCCCACATCATGTTGGAGAAGACGAATCAAAAAACCTCTCCCAATCCCCGGAATGATACTATGAAATAACAGTTGACAGGTTACCCAGATCTCACAGATAACTGGTTGTCTCTGGCAGGACTAAGGGATTACAGGCAAAAAGAACTATCCTGAGTAAAATTCTCATCACTGGACCATTATGAAGGGAGAAGAACCCAGCTCTGGAGTCAGAGGAAAGAACACAAACACTTGACACCACCTGTACCTACTCACTTTGATACATACTTTGGCAGGATTAAGGATGCAAAAACCAAGCAAAACAAAAAAGCATATCCAGAGTAGACTGAAGAAACAACAACAGAAAACAAATTCAAAAGCCCCAAAACAAAGAAGTCAAATGGACACCAAACAATCTTCCGTAGCACATTCTTCCCATATTTTTGAGAAGAAATAAAGGGATACTATCAACTTCATGACGTTATAACATACAATGGTGTTAAACATTATTTAATCACATGTATAGTTACACATTCACCTGAAATGCATAATCGAATATTCAGGCATCATGGTCAATTAAGAAAGAAAAACCTCACATAATTTAATAAAATAATACTAAATTCAACTTGCCATTTTATTCCTGCAAATTTCTGTTGTTTCCAGTCTGACAAATTTGAAGCTTCTTTTCAGGAGCCATTTCCTATTCAAGGTCTCACTGAAAATAGTTGTTTACAGGCATACTGCCACTGTTACATAAATATTTTAAAAGCATATGATTGCATATATCCAGATATACCAACTTCTGGATATATCCAGATATATCCAACTTCTACACAAAATTCCAAGAATTTTACCATTTCATCATCACAACTTTTAAAGATAATTTAGAGACTTAAGTGCTAATCTGGTACAGGATCTGTAAAAGGAAAGCATTATTCCCATCCAAAAAATAAAAATAATATTGAACTCCCATATTCCCTAAAAAATAAAAACAGTAATAAAAAAATCACATACCCCAACAATCCTCTTCATAGCATCCAGCTTTGCAGAATCTTTACTGCTTTCCAGCATTTGTTTTAGGTCTTCATTTCTATGGTAGAAATACAGTAAAGCATCAATTAGAAACACCAAAAAATCAAACCAGAATATCATTTTTATATTTTTGCATCAACTTATGGGGAAGCACTGCTCCCTCTTACCCACTTTTATATTGTATTTACTAACACTCTGTATAATGAAATGTTTATCAAAAGAATGTATCAGATTCTAACAATAATGTAAGACTACACAACTTCAATCTGCTGTTAGCTGAACCTGTCCTGAAGGATGAAATCTTAAAGCACAAGAAGAGCTTAGTTTAAACCAACAATTCATTCACTTCCCCCTTGTCTTGCAGAGAGGGCCAGGTGCCATAACTAAAAGTTTGCATGTTTGTCCTAAAATACAGTATCAACTTATATAAGTCACTGAAAAGCCCAGACTTCAGTGTGCCCTGAATTTCACTAAGAATCAGGGATATAACCTTCTGCTCCTACCTACCTTTCTGGACTGTAAATTGCTATCCCCTGTCCTCAGGATTAAAAGCTTCAGATCTGTAACATGTTCTACAAGCTGTAAGGCTAAGACAGCGTGATGATTAGACACATACAGTGTCCAAGCATTTTTTAAAGCTGAAATAAAATTCTCCCACAAAAATATCAAGGAAATAGGAAATGTTCTCTTGTAGATACAGCTTTTCATTAGCTGTCACTAATAAGAAACCTCATCCTCCTTGGCTTTTTAGATGTAAACAGATCACAGCCTAACTGCCCTTACAGACTACGAAAGTTTACAAGAAAGATTCTTTGAAAAAACAGCTTTTTGTAACACCTGGATGGCCTGATCTACTGAAAGATACTAGCAAACAAAAACTCAAGACACCTGCAACATTCCAAAGAACTCTGAAGACTTTCCAAGTTTACAAACCCTGTGAACTTTCATACAAGTGAAAGGCAACAGGGTGGGTAGACCATGGGCTGGACAGCAGATGCCCACCAAGCCATTCTGCCACTCCCTTCATGAAGCAAGATGGGGGTGAGAAAATAGAAAAATAGAAAAAAGATAAAGATGTGTCGAGATAAAGACAGTTTTATAAAGCAAAAGAAAAGGCTACATGCAGAAGCAAAGGAAAACAAAGTATTCTCTACTTCACATCAGGAAGTGATGTCCAGCCACTTCCCCAGGAAGCAGGGCTTAAGTGTACATGGTAGTTGCTGTGGAAGACCAACACCAGGAGAAAGAATGCCCATCCCTTCTTCTTGTTCTCTGCTTTTATTGATGACCAGTCATCATATGGTATGGAATTTCCCCTTGGTCTGCCTGGGCCAGGAGTCCTGGCTACACATCCCTCAAGGTCTTGCCCACCTCCAGGTTACCAGTGAAGGGGGATATTGGAGAGACAGTCTTGACTCCTGTGTGAGCAACAGCTACAACACTGGTGCGCTACCAACACCCTTCCCACCACCAACACAAAGCACAGCATGAGGAAGACTGTTGCAAGGGAAAATAATTCCATCTCAGTCAGACAAAATATATCCAGGCAAGATTTCAAAAGTGAATGCAGAACCTGGATATATTCTGATTTATCACTGCCTTCAGAATTTCATGTGGGAAGGAGAAAGGGGTGTAAGCCAAAGCTGGCATTAGCTACAACACTGTCATACATTCAGTCATAAACCTTTAAAAAATATTTTTTGTACTTGTAAGGGACAGAGTCACTCTAATAGAGATTTCCTCATATTTTCAGTGCCAGTTCTGCATCTGCTTTGTGCTTCTCCACGAGAAATCCAAATTGCCCACATTTCAGTATACATCCACATAAGAACCGCAACCCCAACAAAACAATCAATGCATTTCCTACTAAGATAAGGCATGTAAAATTCAGGATACCTACATGTAACTTAAAATTTAGGTCTAACTCCTTTTTCAAAACCAAGTGTTTCATGAAATAATTGAAATAAGCAACCTATTACAAATTCCCTGTATCGTAAATACTTCACTTGACAACTTAATATTTATTATCCTACACACACCAAAAAAAAAAAATAAATTAATTTCCTTGCCTGCTTTAGTACTACTTCCCAAATTTCTCAAATATCACTAGTAATTCCCTATTTTGTCTGCACCACACTCAAAAGTTTTTACATTTTAGTTATTCCTGGACTTGTTCAAAGACCTGTAAGATCAGTCTTCTATTGCTACATTTCTTGGGTTGTGTACTTTGGTCATTTAAATTACATGTCCCATTCAATTTTGTCCTGCAGTTTTGCATCCTGCTAAGATCAGCTTAGTCAGTCTAGAGCTGGACACCATCTTCATGGCAAATGGTAACATCCAATGTACCTTCTTCTTGTAACACCACTCAACGTTGGCACGTATGTTAAAAATAAACAATGCTGACATGTTTTCCTATTGTCCACATTCCTGTTCCAGGATAAAGGCACACCTTTCTCTACATCAAACTCCACATTTTGCTGGTTTTACTCAAGATGTTTCTATTCACCTCTATATCATCATACTTCTTTTAGTCACTCTGTATTTACCCCCTCAGATCTATATCCTTACTTTTTATATCAGAAATAAAGTATTTGTTGGTTTGGGGCTGTACATAAAATATCATTAATAATTTGTGCTTTTTACATTCCAATTCCTCTCTATAGTTCCATTTGCAATTAACTTATCAGGAAGTATACCTTTGATTTAATTTTTAGCAGCTCTTTTTATTTCCATTACTCTTGGCCACAGGGACAGCTTATTTTGCTGACCATTCCTACCCACCTATTCCTCATAGTAAGTCTCAGTTCTTTTTGACCAGCTTGAAGTACTTTGCCCAAGACTTTGCTCTAGCTGGATACAGAAATTCAGAAATCTCTAATTCCTTCTGCTTAAGTCATAATTCTTACCTGTGCAAGGTAAGACACAGTATGACACAGTAAAAGTTACACAGCAAAAGACAGGACTTGATTTAGAAAGTTGTTTTTAGTCCTGTGCTCCTGCCTCCAGTTTCCTACTCTTGTTGCAAAACGTGAAATATGTAAAAATTTTCTTAAGAAAGGATGTCCTTTAATGTTTCATCTTTGTATACTTTCAAGACTAGACAACAACAAACGAGATTCAACCTATGAAGTGGATAGCAGCAAACAAGCAAGTTTGAGGTGAGGTTTCTGCGCTAGAAAGACAAATTACTTGTCTGTAGAATTGCATCGTTAAGGTTTAGGGTTTGACATGTTCCAATGATCTCAGACCCCAGGTGAGGTTAGCAAAGCTTGGGAAGACGCATGCAGCCCTGGGGGTGGACAAAGAATGCAAAATTTATGAGCCATAAGGATGTTTTGCAGAACCCCCAAGACAAGGAGGAAACTAATAAAGACAACTCAACAACCATGTGGAATCTGTTCCAACTCTCTGGCAGGGGAGACTGTGGCCATGACCCATCAGCATAAAAAATCCCTGACCCAGAATAGGAGAAAGGCTTAGTATGTGGACCAGTTATCATGAGAAGCGAGAGATTCACTAGCCAATAGAGGGTAGAATTCTAATTAACAAACAAACAAATTAACACGTCAATGAAGTGGAAAATGTAGAAATAATAATTTGAACTTGAGGATCAAGTAGCAAAAACAGAGGAAGTTACACGGAACAAGATCCAAGTACACACTGAAGACTTTCTCCCAGAATGTAACAAGAAGAAATAAGAAGGTGATTTTAGTATGTGAAGACAGAAGAAGTGTTTAAGGATGAACAGTACTTCTAAATGCTCACAGAAACTATTCTACTATACATTTCTATCATAAAATTAAACCATTTTGAACTGTTAGCTGGAAAGATATAAACCACAGAAATTTATACATGAAGACCTGTTTTCAGTCAGCTTGGTTTCCACTAGAGAAAAGCAGCAGGGGGAAAAAATAAAGAAAGAAAAATAGGAATTAAAGAACAAGTTCTTGATTAATTAATTTGGAAATTAATTGTTAATTGAATTGACAGGGTTTTTTTGTTTTAAAAAGTCTATTCTAGCAAATTACAATCCAGGATTAGCAAATATTAAATACTTACAGAGTAAAATATTGCTCCATACATCCACATGGATCACCAGCAGCAGCAAGGCTTTTTTCTTCTACAGTTAGATATGGTTTCAGTGTAACATCAAAGTTTTTCCCTTTAAGAGCTGACTTAATAGTGCAAGATACCTCAATTATTTTGCCCAGCATTGTGGAGTTTTGTTCCATTCTTTTAAGTGAAGTATGTAAAAAAACATTTAAAAAAATTACTGCACTCAACCAAGCTTGCCTGCCAAGAGTGAGGTCTACTCTAAAAAAAAGAAAATCTTACAAAGTAACAGGATACCCACTCCCTTGCTGTTTTAACTTCCAGAAACAAATACCATATGCAGATTTCAAAGGTCATTTCCCTCCAAAAACAACTCTTATCAGCGGCCTCAATGAACAATGGGAAAATCAAATGCATTTCAGTCTTTTGTAATACAGTCTATTGTACAGTAAAAATATTTTCATCTTTTGATCATTAAGAAGTTTTAAGGAAATTTCAATCCCTAAATAAAATCCCTCAAAATAGAAAGCATAAATGTAAGCCTTGCAGTCACACTAGGGTTCATGCTTCTACACTAATTAGTTATGCTGAGGTGACAGTTCCTCAATACACAGTCCTAGACAAACACTTTCTTTATCACTTATCTCCACTTGCCAAGGGCTCGGGAAAATGCAAGCAACCCCCAGCTGCATCAATACTTTTGCCTCTCCCTGCTAAAACTTTGAGAGAGATTCTACTCTGACAGAGTTAGGTACATATTATAAGTGATTGAAATACAAACTTTTTTACTTAAGGAGCAATACCAAGTTTAAAGAAGCCTAATCTGATAGTTGACAAATGATGTAGAACTATACAAAGCAGGAAATCAGTGATTCCCAACAACAGTAGATGCAAAAAACACCAAACTTTTGCCAGAGTACATAGTTTCAGCCATTTTTTCTAACAGTAAGAAGAGGTCAAATGACTTCCCAAGAATAAAAAAAAACAGAAAAACAAGAAAATTTCCACCTGTCTGCCCAATGATGTATTTAAAGAACTCAACAAGATTTCCCTTGAGTTGCCAAGCCATAATCTACCATTTTAACATCTATTTCAATATAGGCCCACTGTTCTCAAAAGCTGCAAGCTGAAAGCACTGGTATAGACTACAATTAGAAATAATATACTATTAAAAAGAATATAATTATATATTTAATATAATATTAGAAATATTACACTAATATTATAAATACGAAGTATAAAGTATGTGCTATAAAATATGATCTTTAGTATTTGTATAGCACGTACTATAAAGGGCAACAAGTCAATATCAGAAATCAGTTCCCAGCTGCCTTTGTAATCTTTATCACCACAGGCTTGTATTTCTCAGTATTAGAATCTGAAAGCTAAAGGAGTGTAAATTAAAAATGCAAACTCATCCTCTAACTTTCATGGCAAGTATCACACGTGACAGACCTGAAACAACACAACATGACAGACATCACAGAACACACCCCAAGTAACATGTTCTCCCTGAAACATTGGTTGAATGTTAATTGGAGGTAGTCAGTTTCTAACTTCCTTCTATGTTTTTTTTATTTTACAGTTGCAGCATTTAAGATATGCACTACTTTTTTTTTTTTCTACATTAAAACATTGCTTTTTTCATACCCTTGTACCATTTGTAGATACGATAAGGGTATGAATACCATTGGACCAATGACAGACCTACCAGTTTGGATTAATCTTATAGATGTTATTATCAGAAAATAAACAACACTAGTTAATCTTTTCTAGTCCCTGTGCTCTTTCTTGCACCCTCTACTCCCGTGCCATTAAAAGAGGAATAAACCACAATCAGTACAACTGTCCCAAGATAAAAAGGGATGGTGGGGGTAGAGGTGTGGTAAGTAGGAAACAAAAGAGAAGACAAAAAACAACCTCAGATCTTGCCAGTCACAAGATCATGCTTTAACACCCTGGAGTCCTGTGCCAGAAAACACTTTGATCACCTCACTCTGCACGTTGATTATGGCAAAGAGAACCCAAAGAAAAAGTCCGAATACGCCATACTACTGTCAGCCCACGCCTGGTCACTAAAACTGGCACCTTGCTGAGGTTAAAACTAGGATTACAGATTCCATTGAGCACTGTTACCCACTTCTATAGAAAAAAAAAAAAAAAGGTAGGCTGAACTATTATCACTGAGGCTTAAACAGCTATGTCAGCAATAAATCTGGGCCTCTCTGTCAGTTTGTCTCCCCATAGGAACCATGACAAACTTCTAGTTATACTAAAATATTAATCCAGACTCTACAGCACATCATTTGGCACTGCATCAACATGGTCCAAACAACTATTATTAAGAAAATACTTGCTCCACTCTGGTAAAATACATGTTTATTTTCTACTGGTTTTAGCAACACCCTAAGATTAAATCCATAGGTTTTCAAGTTTTGCTACAGTTCTGATGTGCCAGTTACTGAAAGAAGTCACGCACTAATCATAAGCCTTTTCATGAATATCAAAACTGCAACTGAAGCCCAACCAGCAATGCAACCATAACGTTGGGAATGGCTGTAATCCTCCCAAGGAAAGGAGAGTGAATTCTATGCAAGTAAACCCTGGTGAGACAGAAGATCTTCATATATAAGCGCGGCACTATAACAGTGAAAGGTAAGATACAGGAAATGGTAAACAAATCCACCACTGGGGAGGAAGCAAACTTCACCAGTTTTGGTATTATGGAACAAAGCTCCTATAGAACAGAAGTTACAAAAGTCTCACTCAGCTGAGTTTTAACAATGCATTTCTTGTTTTAAGTTTTCCACCACTGCATAATTTCAGTTACACAATATCAATTGCACTGTTCTTGCATTCAAGAAACTTCGGTTGGCAGGACATACTTTCAACCACAGCATACTAAAATAATTTATTTTTTTGCCTTCAACATAAAATTCAAAATACTGTGGATGTTACCAAGTTTGAAGCAGAAAATACACATTGACAAAGCAGTGTAACCTTTACTCTTGGCACCTGAAAAGTAATAAAGTCCTAGGAAACATCCCATCTTTCCTTAATTTTTTTTTCTTGGCATTTTACTGGCACTGCAAAATCTTTAAAATACATTGGTTTATTCTAGGTCATGCTATTGTGTAAACTCTAAACAAGTTTGAACTTAACATTTAAAGAGGAACTGTAAATTGATTTCAGACCTATAAAACATGGAAGCTTAACTGGCAACAAATACATGCTGCAATTTGAGTAAATTTTGTTGATTTAGGGTCTTCTTCTAGAAGGAAATTAAGAAATCTGAGTTTCACTGTGTTTTGGTGTATGCCACAAACTGTTTGAATGACATCTTGTGGTGCTGTTCAGTACTACCACCCTCTTCCACTGTAACACTAGATTCACTTCTAATTCACAACACAGAATTCAACTACTACTTCAAGGAAGCTTTGAATCATATGGCTATGAGTGTAGCTGTTCTATGGTTTAAAGAGAGAAATTGAGATAAGAATTTATTTCTATTTCAGCCACCTCTAATTTTTCTTCCTAAAAAAGAAGCACATTACGCAAAAAGCAAACTCGATAGTTTGAAAGGATAGACTGGAGATGTGAGAGAAACCAGGATAACTACAGCATCCTGTGAGCACCACAGAGAACAAAACCAGTTATAGTCTGACCAGAAGCATAATTTAACTCATTTAATTGTTATTTTGCCACTAATTTCTCAAAGCACTTGCAATCTGGATGGTTACAGTCTTTCCTCTTCATCGAGGAAACAGAAAAGCATAAAGTTAAAAACTAAATAAAGCATCTCTGTTGTGAATAGACAGTATCTGAGCAATACTCAGTGCATCAACACCTGGAAGTTGCTGCTATTACCACCATCAATGCAGATATGTAAACTCCCTACATTACAAAAGCTCTAACCAGATGACAGCTAGTATGACAAAGCAGTTTAAAATCCCTTCTGGATGAGACTGTGATTTGAGCTAAGATTATCTGCTGTCAGTAGAGTAGTACCAGACACTATCTCACCCAGAAGCAAGGTCTGAAAGGATGAAAAGATTCAGTCTTGCAACTGCACTGCATATAACCTTTTCTGATAGTACCCACACCATCAATACTGCAAGGAAATTTCTGCCAGAGACAAACCTTCCTCAGTGGAAGATGGTTTGCTGAAGGCTGCAAGAGTGTCACAAGGAGTGGTGCCACCACTTAAATGGTTGTGTCAACTTAGAGCCTGTCTTGAAGCTAGTGCTCAGAATTTGCAGATATTTGTAGATCACTTTGCAGCATTTGATAGTTGTGAAGGGATTATAAGAAAGTGAGATGCAGTATCACAGAATATTCTCAGCTGGAAGGGACCCACAAGGATCATTGAGTCCAACTCCTAATGTTTCCAAAAACGGTGAGAAAAGGCTTCTTTAAAAGGTAGCACCACAGAGGTGGTGTTACCAGAACCTACTCAGTGCTGGTATATTTACATATATGTCCAGGTTTCAGAAGCACTGTTTAACAGCATTACAATGCTGTTCATCTTCTGGGAGAATACCAAAACCATTCTGGTCTCCTTCAAGTATCAAAACTATCAAGGGGTGGCACAGACAAGGAGAGTCTTCAAAAAAAAGCAGAACTAGAAACGTGGAATTTCAGCCTTGCAACAGTTGCAGATATGTTTGTTCAATACCCTTCAGGATGCAGATAAAAGCAAATGTCTAAGGCAAATATATGACAACACAGTAAATATGCGGAAACCACAGTGAAGACCTTAAACTGTAAAACTTGCCTTTCTGAGCAAATAAAAAAAGCCCCCAAAAATACAGTGACTACATTATAGAGTCAAAAAATATAGTGACTACATTACAGCAAATCAACAGCTCATTGCTTGCATCCTCATATGTGCCAAGTGCACGGCAATAAGAACATATTCTCTGCGTGTCACTTCCCATCAGATGTGACAAATTTCAGCAGAAGTGCTCTGCAATAGTGCGCCCACATTTGTACATTGCATTTACCTCCTATCCTTGTACTGACTAGAGGGTTTAGATTTTACTTGTAGACTCACCAGTTCATCCAAACCATTCATCTTTGCTGGGCTGTACATCCTACTGAAGCTGGCATATCACCATATTGGTGGGCATGGGGCCATTTTAACAGATGGAGAAAGGAAGAAGTTGTGCCAATGAGCCAGCAGATGCATCAAGTTTGAATATTAGAGCTGGAGTCTCCTCCAAGAATTTCACAAATGGCAATCTATGTACAATCTCTCCGTGACTGGTTGAACAGAATATGCCAAGACAAAACTAGATCAATTTAAGACTCCAAGAACACCTCTGGCAGCTGTTGAAAGCAAGTTTTTAGGTCTGATGGGTTTGGAAAAGTCTTCTGCACAGAGAATTGGGGAATGAGTATCTTAATGAAATCACCACCTTCAGCTCTCTGCAAAACAGGCTTGCAAATCTCTGCAAAGAAAAATGAGTTTGCAGCACTGCCGAGTTTTCTGACGAATGGCTCAACAAAACACGTAAGCCAGAACTGCAATAAAAAAAAAAAAATCTAATAAATTACAAACGTATTTTGCTTGGCAGAAATACAGTTTAAAGATGCAAATCAGTAAAGTCAAAAATGTGTGTTATAAATTTTGCCATCTGCTTCAATACTGTACTTAACAATTGACATCTACTGATGTTACTCCTATGGTTCACCTCTAAGATTTTACATTTTATCAGATAAAGCAATAACTAGTTTTATTGCTGAAATAGTACCATTTCCAAGTACCAAATATTATTATATTTTAATTTAACATGCAGGCAAGTTTTGTTTAAAATGTGATTAATATAGATGAAAATCCTCTGTCCACCTGCAATTAACTGTAGGCAGTTATAGCAGTAGTCTAATATATGCAATTAACAAGGATTCTGTGTTTCTAATTAGCTCTCCAGGTACTCTTACATGTTGGAAGATGGTTAGAATTTTCACTCCTCCACTTAGAGCAATAATAATGTAATAAAGCATAATGTAACTATAAAAATATTCTATTAACTTAGGTCATGTGAATCACACAGTATTTCTCTACACCACACAGGAGACTCTGAGATTCCAGATAGGCATTACTTACTGCCTGGAGTCCATCAATCTAGAACACAGAGAAATAGCTTGAGGCCCACATGCTGGATTCAGCTTGTCTGTAAGATTCACATAACCCACTGGGTCTTACAAATTTTCTGCTGCAAACTTCTGCTGTGAGCAAAGACTTCTTGGCAGACTGTTTCCATTACTCTGGGGACCAGCATCTGACCCTTTTTCTCCTTTTTGAAACATGTGGGACATGTGAATATTTAGAATATAACCAGTTCAAAGACAAGTGTCAAACTACCAACCCAAACACACAAACATGTTCTTAGCACACAAATACACAAATTGTATAAAGGAACACCACACACACCAGTTCATGTGACAAGTGTGAAAGAGGAAGAGAGGAAAGAGAACAACAGGCATCCCCAGTCATGCAACAGGAAACTTTCCACACAAAAAGGTTCAGACTGACTAATCTCAGGTATGTAGGATCTTTCAATTATTTAGTTATTGAGATGCTTAACAGAATGAATGCAAAAATTCCGTTCTCTGAACACCAGATCCACTTCATTCATCCAGCTAACCAAGAGGCTTTAACAGCAATACGTGCCAAAAACGCAAGTTCTATTTGCCTCTTTAGTCAGGATTAAATACTCACAGGAAAAGCTAGCAGCAGTACAATACATTTGTTATGAAATCTCTTGTTCAAGAACAGTTTCAGTTTAGTCAACACCAATAAGAAACCTGTTTCTTATGTACATGTTGTATGTAATACTCTAGAGAGATCAGAAAACTCTTTTCCTCCTTCCTTCTGTCCTGAACAGTCACCTCATAGAAGCATGGCAAAGTTGTATTCTTACCTTTTTTACTTTTAACTGCAGTGGGTACATACAGTGTATCTAATTTATACTGGACCAACTTTAGATTTTCTATTTAAGTCTACCAACACTGATTTGCGCCTCTGTGTGGGCCCTTCTGTCACTAGATTGACAGAACAACCCAACAACTTCACTATTTTCATAACCATTTAGGCTTACCTCTTTGTGACAAATGGGAGAAGACAGACAACACAAAGAAAAGAGACTGGAACTTTTTCAATGGAGTGTTTACAGTAGTATCTTGATACTTACACATTAACTACATGATACTGTTCTGATCAGCTGGCAACAGGCAAGCCTGGGTTCTGGTCCAACTGTTACTGTAGTTATGTAGTTATAAATTACATATCTATCCCTCTGCTGAGAAGGAGTATTTCTTGTATCCTCAGGAGACCTAAAGAAGAATCTCCTTTCCTTGGCAACAAAAAAAGTTTGCCAAGCACTGAAACAACACTATCATATCAAGACAGGAGTATATCAGTAATGATGAGAGACAATCTAGAGAGATCAGCAAACAACCTCGAAAAAGCTCTAACAGTAATTTTCATTTCACCAGTGGGATACTCCACTAAACCCACACCTCCATGCAGAGGATGCAAGGACACATCCTGCATTTCTCTGCATTCTCTTATGTTGCCTTCTGATGAGCATGTTTTGCACTATTACTAGAGTGAACTATTAAAAATACAATGAATGGCTTCATGAATGACCACTGCATTTTCCAACTAGAGTGCCACACACTTTGTTTTTCTAACAATAACCCTCACTTGCAGTCCTGTGGCTTTTTCATGCTACACAAATTTTCACACTAGACAAATCACCTTCCCTGCACAGTGTCTGTTCCCCAACTACCCAATCCATACTGAGATAATAACCAAGCAAGTGTTAAGCTGAAGTGAACTGCCTTAAGTGAATTATGGATAAAGCCCTATTTCAGCAAGAATTCGCTTGTCAGCTACGAAAGGCCACAGACAGCAATGCCTGTTTTCCTCTCAAGTCATTCCTTTAGAGGATTACACTCCTCTAAGTGTAAGAGCAAGTCTAGAGGAGCAATAAATTAATTTGGCATGCTCACGTATTGGCAGCTCAGCCAGCTGCTCTGGTTCTGCCACACTAAAGGACATCCATATACATACACATGTACAAATCATCTCAGGACCCCAGAGCTGTTTTTCCCTGTGATCACTGGAGAGCCTTGGGTAGAATCAGCTTCTGCATCTAATAAAACAGAGGGATATATTTCACCTACAAAACAGTCCTAAGTTAGAGTTATGTAGAAAATTATGGCCATGATCAACGAACAGGCTACCCTTCATCCCGTGGAAANNNNAACAGGTACACCTTCCTCCCATGGAAAAAAAAAAAAAAAAAAAAAAAAAAAGTAGCAAAATAACGGTTTAGAAATAAAGTGCCAAGTTGTTTCTATGGAAGGGGACAAAAACAGAAGGGTGCAAACAACATAAATCACCTAAAACACACAGATCCACAGAAGAGCATTTATACCACAGCAGTGAAAACCTGAACTGGGACAAAATGAAAAACTGAAGTATTTAGCAAAATAGAAGGGGAAAAAGAAATGAGACTCATCTGGCAAACTGAGGAAGCCCATCAGCTACTGTCTCACAGTGCTAAGCATTAGAGTGTCAGCAGCTTCATATTTTCGTGATTTACTCTGCTGTGGCTCACAAATAAACACATCAGTCGAGGTTTCCAGAGCATAGATGTTCTCTTTGTGCAGAACAATCAAACTGAAGACGCAGCAATTGATTTTCTAATGTACATGAAACCTTAGTTTATGGTGCTTTTTATTGGTTGCTCCTGGAATAGATTTCTAATTTGCTGCAGAATACAATTCCAGCTTAGCAAACCTTTTTGATCCTTTCATTTGGTCATTCTTCCTCTCCAATCCACTTCTACTTTAAGGAGCTGAAAGCTTTCTGTACCTTTCTGTGCACTCGGCTGGGTTGTCTGGTTTTTTGGGTTTTTTTACCTTCTCCATTTCCTCATTTTGACTTCTGACCAAGACACTGTTAACAGTGTTAACACCCACTTCCAGCTGGCCACCTCGCCCTGATCCAACCATAACTCCTACAAATACTTATTCAAAAAAAAAAAAAAAAAAAAAAAAAAAAAAAAAAAAAAAACACACACCACCACATT
>VWZU01006805.1:37769-58436 GCA_013397095.1 Sterrhoptilus dennistouni
TAAGGGGATAGTTGGAAGACTTCTGAGGGAAGTTTGTCCCTAAATGGTTTTTACAGTCCTGTTTGCCTGCGTGCATCTTTTCCCCTTAGTCTCTCAGGGATAATCTGTGTTCATTAAAACGCTCTTCATTCCCCCTCCTGGCATGTGCTGGTGGATTGCAACCTTTTCGTCCTTAGGACTGAGCTCATTTCCAATGGTTACCTGTTTACAGTCGATACTTTTTTATCTTGCAGAGAAGAAAAGAAAAGGGGGGGAGGCGGGGGGTTCTCATATTTCTCTGAAGCAGCTTTTTGACTTGCTTTTCAGCGACTTGTGCTTTTCTGATTGACACTGAGACAGTACCAAGCAAATAAACTTTTTACGAAGTAAAGGGTTTATTAAGAGTATGGGGCTGCTATAAAGGTGTTTGTCCTCAATAGCTGCCTTTTATGGGTGCCAGTTTTAATTTTTTTATGATCTCTCACAGGTTTTTTTCTGTGTATTACTGCTATTTCAAGTCATGGTTTAGATTGTAAAATTCCGAGTATGAATATTTTTGACCATCTCCATTTTACCTACTGTTTTTTTAGACTTCCAATTTTGTTCTGCCTTTTGCATTGATTGCAGCAACAATCATCACAGTTTTCTTTCCCTGTAGAGAGAAAGATCTTACTATTACTGCCTTAAGCTGTCACACGAACTATTGATACACATCCAGTGATTTGGTTTGGGGCAGACTCCTCAATCACACAGAGCCAGAGAGAATTCTGCATCCTGATTTTTAAAGGATCAAAAACCAGAGTAGGCTTGTGAAGATTAAGGTCTCAACCAGACAAAAATGGACACCCCCTTCTCTCTACAGAAAAAAAATCTGAGAATTCCTGTCAGCAGTCCTTAGAAATCGTCTCTGTTTTTCAGACCATGCCTATTTATTTCAAATTGTAACAGAAACAGCACTTGAACTTTGACTCCAGACATGGTTTTGTTTACATGAAGAGGTTGCTGGCTATGCCTTTTATTTGTGTACCAGGCAGTCACAGTGTAGTGAGGGGTAATCTATAGGAGGACAAATCAACATTTTGTAAGGTAGATCTGTTCTGCTTTCTTTTAGGACTGTCTACTTGTTCTCTGTGACAAAAGGTTAAAACTGCTTGCTTCTTTGTATAAATCCATAAAATAAGGCTGTATTAGCACCAAAAAACTCCTTAAGTAAAAGAAACTAATTTTTTTTTACCATGTATATCTGCTACATAGTATTTACTGTGTGTACTACTTAAGTAATCTTAGAGTAAATGGAAAAAGAAAACAATAGACCTGTAAAATATGTCAGAGGAATTTGTGGGAGTACAAATGGCAAAAATAAGACAAATGGCCATTGAAGTGGAGCATCGTGGGACTGTGATCTGAGAAGAGAAGGAAATAGTAACAGTGATGAAGAGCTTGAAAGGGTCTTGAAAATGAGAAAAAAAATACCTGAAGGTTTATTAGGTGTAATTGAAAATTCCTGTCAGGAACATTAGCTGTGGGCTTCTGCTATCAGTTCTTGATATAGTTTTTAGACTGAAATTAGCCACAACTGTTCAATGAAGAGCCTTTTTCTGTCTAAGTTATGTCTTCAAAATCACTGTGCAGTGATGAAGTACTTGCACGTTAAATTTATACCTGTGTGCAATTATATCAGAATTACAGAATCATGAAACACAAATTACTCCAAATCTAAATTCTCCACTTACATTCATTGGTTACAACATTCTATATTTCAAAGTTTTGTGCAGCATAAGAAAATTAACAGACAGCATAAAACAGAGAACGTAAAAGGCTCTTGCTCCTCAGTTTTCCACTTAGGTTCCTTTCTGAAATGATTTCACTTCCATTATTCATACCATCTTCATAAATCTACTTATTATTATTAAATTACCAGTGTCTGGTAATTACATGGTTTCTTACTTTCCATTCACAGATGTTAAATATACAATATGTGAACACATACAGGCATGTACACATATAAGCACAGGCACAGCTTTTAGAAGTTAATTGCACTGAGAAATAATTTCCAAAGCTCAATGGAAGGGAAGACATATTTCTATGGGTAAATGTATATGCATTTTCATCAAAATCTATGCAGAGTGTTGTATACACATGCATTTGAGGGAGAAAAGATTTACATTGCTCAGCAACCTGTAATTTTGTAGTTCCAACAAACAGTAACTTTTCTAGGCTTTCTGAAACATTTACACAAGATACTTTGCGGTGTTTTTTACAAAGTTATATACGTTTTGTTGCCACTGGGCTGCCAAATGCTTATTTTGTGCCCTCTTGTGGCTCAGATTATCAATATGTTATTTGTCATGGAAAAGACAGGAGATGCATTTGTAAGAAAATTATTTTTCAATGGAATTCTCTGTATAAGAGAATGTCAAGCTACTGAAGGCTTTGCTCCTCCTGTATATGTTGCTGATAGATTCTCATATATGCAAAATGTGCTGATATTGCAGATTCTACACAAAAGTGCAAGGGTTTTAACTTGTAAATGTCATTGATAAAGGCTAAGTAATGATACAATCCAAACTTCTTGTGATATGGTTTTTTGTTCAGTAATGATTTAGAAATCTGATGCATAATAAGTTACTTTAAAATTAAGCACCAAGAACTCAATCCCCAGCCTGGAATAATGGGTTTTCAGTGTGAGGCATAAACCCAGCTTCCAGTAGTCCTGAGCATGAAAAACACTTTAATCTCCCTATCTCTGAGTTAATCAAGACTTGTGACTGTAACGAAAGCAAATGAGTGCTTTTCTTCAAAAGTTCCAGTTCTTTATTCCTTCTTAGCAGGACTGGCTACCATGTTATATCCACAGAAGTGGAGCTCACATACCAACTCTTGAGATCATGAGACTCCAAACTCTCTTTTATTCCTTTTATTATACAGGTCTTCTGTAAACTCTAAAATTACACAATATGTATATCTTTTATCTTCATCAGTTAGTATTCCTTCAAATGGTTATGATGATTTTAGCTAAATGATGAATACAAAGGCAGAAGGCAAAAAGCAAAAACATAGAACACAAAACAGAAATATTTGAAAAATAAAACAATTCTTCACTTGTAGAGTTCTTTGTAATTTCTTCAAACATGAACATACAAAACAGGTATTAGTAGAACTGAAAACATAATATCAGATTTTACTTTTCGATAGAGAATACCATGTAATGAAAAAGATTGGGATTATATTAAAAAACTATTACAAAAATACAAATAATCTTCAATGGAATAAGTGCTGGGATACTCTTATACTGATATCAGACCTGGTGTGTTTGATGGTAATTAAAATCCATTTAAAATGGAAGGTGAACCAGTGTTCAAAACTTCCACTGTAATTGAAAATCTTATTTGTTATTTTTTTCATTGTTTATCTTCCCAGATGCTTAAATATTGCATCATCAAATATGATATCAAAGCAGGAAACCCAAATCAACTGCCAACAATTTCCCATTACTCCCATGAGAGGAATGCTCACAGACCTCAAATAATAGGTTTAAAATGTTGAAAACTGTGTTCAAGTGTTTCTTGCACTGTGTCGTAATATTAAAAATCCCCTACTCCTGAAGAATGAAAACATTTGGCATTTTCTCAGGTTTGTTTTAAGTAGGAGAAGAAATTCAGGGTGTGGTGGATTCTCTCAAGTACTCCAGCTAGTCATAACTATCGTTGTGAGGAGGTCACCAGTTACAGATTCAGTCTTGACTGGCCTTTTTAATATAAATTATAGGTTTCCTCCTAGATCTGTTAGTGAAACAACCATAAGCTTGGGTTTGCCAATTTATCTTCTCCTTTTCTAAATCTAGAAAGGCACAGAGTCTGCAGTTACAACAAAATATTTAACTGGTTTAATTAATGAAGCTGATTTTTTTTTTTTTAACCTTGTGCCTATATAAACAATTTCTACTGTAACATATCTGCCTTAATTAGTATTTTAGTTTGATAGTTACAGTTTGTAACATACATTTATTTAAAGATCTTTTTAATCCAGTTTAGATTAGTGGCTTTAAGAAGGGGGTACTGGTACATGGTAAACATGTACATGGTTTATGTGTTTATTGTAACATCTCTTCTGTATTGTGCTGCCATTATCTAGAAGCTCCAATGAATTAGGCTGCTCTTGAAATACATGCCTTGATTGTTAGAATGCTTCAAGTGTCTTACTGGATCCTGAGTTTTTAAAGCAAGTCAAGCCACACTTACTAAGCACTGCAACCTTCATATTGCTTGTGTACCTGCACATCTTAGATGTTCTACCTTTAAGCTACACTAGTGCAGGTATAACATATTTGTGTTCATGCTTGATTTCTAAAGGTAAGTGAGTTGTTTGGCAGAAATAAAGGGATAAATATTCATAAAAAGAACAGCAGGTTTATAAGATCTTCTCAGAGTGTTTCTTTATCTTCCAATCATCTTAGGTCTGTCCCAAAGAACCTCTATTCCGTTCTTGAGATTGAGATTGTAATTCAGTTTACTGTTGGATAAACAGCAGTGACAATATGTGCAATAATAAAAAGAGAATATGGCCATAAGCAGAGAGGAGGCTAACATACTGCAAACACACTGTATGCACAGTGAGATTTCTTTGGCATGGAGTCAGCTATGCATTATAGATTACAGTGGTACCAGAACAGGTTTTACTGATGTATACATACCATGCTCCTTTCCTCCCTAGCTGGAGCACAATGCCCTTCAAAAATAGCACCTTATTTCTACAGTATGCAGCCTCTGTCATGTCCCATGGAGCACAAAAGCACCAAAAATGCCTGTTTAAGATCACAGAATCACAAAGAATCGTGGAACCAAAAGGAATCATGGCTAAGGCTGGCAAGGACCACTCTAGGTCGTCTAGTCCAACCTCCTTACACAAACAGGTTTCCCTAGAATAATGGTACTCAGGAGTGTGTGCAGACAGCTTTTGAATAATCTTTTTTCTGGAGAGACAGACTTCATACCCTCTCTGGGAAATCTGTTCTGGGTCTCAGGCGTCCTGAGTAAAGGAGTTCTTCCTCATGTTCAAGTAGAACTCATGTTCCAGTTTCTGCCTATTGCCTTTCATTCTGTTTAGCACCTCTGAGAAGAGCCTGGTCCATCCTCTTGACATCCTCCCTTCAGATACTTACACATTGATAGATCTCCTCTCAGGCTTCTCCAGGCCAACCAAAACCAGCTCCCTGTGGCTTTCCTTACAAGAAAGATGCTACAATCCCCCCATCATCTTTGTAGCCTCTACTGGACCTGCTCCAGGAGCTCCATGTNGAATAATCTTTTTTCTGGAGAGACAGACTTCATACCCTCTCTGGGAAATCTGTTCTGGGTCTCAGGCGTCCTGAGTAAAGGAGTTCTTCCTCATGTTCAAGTAGAACTCATGTTCCAGTTTCTGCCTATTGCCTTTCATTCTGTTTAGCACCTCTGAGAAGAGCCTGGTCCATCCTCTTGACATCCTCCCTTCAGATACTTACACATTGATAGATCTCCTCTCAGGCTTCTCCAGGCCAACCAAAACCAGCTCCCTGTGGCTTTCCTTACAAGAAAGATGCTACAATCCCCCCATCATCTTTGTAGCCTCTACTGGACCTGCTCCAGGAGCTCCATGTCTCTGTTGGCTGGAGGAGCCCAGAACATCTGGAGTGCTGTATCCTCACCACGGCTGAATAGAGGGACAGGATCACCTTCCATGACCTGCTGGCAATGCTCTTCCTAATGTTCCCCCAGGATACCGTTGGATTTCTTGGCCACCAGGACACGCTGCTGGCTCATGGACAGCTTGTTGTCCACCAGGTCCTTCTCCTCAGAGCTGCTCCCCAGCAGGGCAGCCCAGGGCTGTGCTGGTGCCTGAGGTTGTTCCTCCCCAGGTGCAGGACTCTGCACTTGCCTGTCATTAGAGATAATGTCAAAAGACTTTCTGAAGTTGAGATAGACAATATCCACTACTTTCACCTCATCCATCCAGGTATTTGCCTCATTGTACAAGGTAATCAGGCTAAGCAAGTGTGATTTCTCCACATTGATGACTCCTGGTCATCATCTTGTCATCCATGTGCATAGAGATGGTCTCCAGAATGAGATGCTCTTTCACTTTCCCAGGGATTGTGGTGAGGCTGACTGGCTGGTAGTTTCCTGGGTCCTCCTTCTTGCCCCTTTTGAATACCAGGGTGACATTTGCCTTCTTCCAGCCCTCAGCACCTCTCCTGACCTCCATGACTTTTTAAAGATAGTCTCAGGTCTCACAGTGGTGTCCACCAACTCTTTCAGCACTCATGGATATGTCCTGTCAGGGTCTATGGACATGTGGATGTCAAGTTTGACTAAATGGTCTCTTACCCAATACTTCTCAACCAAAAGAAAAGTCTGTCTTTTTCCAGACCTTCTCCTCCCTGATCTTCTGGGTTAGAATTCCTGAGGGGTGGCCTTGGCAGGAAGACTGAAGCAAAGAAGATGTTCAGTAATTCTGCCTTCTGTGCAACCTCTGTCACCAGGTCCCTGTTCTGATCAGTAGCAGGCTCACATTATACCTAATATTCATTTTGTTACTGATTAATTGATGTATTGGTGCATTTGAAAACAGAATGCAAAATGAAATATGGAAATAAATAAGAGAAAAGCAGAAAGTTGGGTTTAGAAACTGGGATGAGCAAAAAGGAGGAATGAAGTGTCAGAAAACTATGGTGACTCTTTCAGGTGGTAATCACAGAGGATACAATTCTTAACAAGAATGTAATAAGATTTGTGTGAGAAACATAGGATAATCTCTTATTGGAGGAGAAACAAAGGAAGAAATTAAAGGCGTCATGCCAAAAAATGGTTATTCTTCACATTTTCCTAAGGGTGAAACACTTGCATTACTTATCCTAACAGATTTTTTTTTTAAAATGTATGATAATTTATAAATAGTTTCTGGAAAGAACATAATGAACTGTTTGAGAATAAGGTCTGTAAGCAATTGCTACACTCAAGAGCACTTGTGTATTAAAGGGGTGAAAAGGTCAATAAATTATTTTCCTGGCAGACCAGGAATGAGAAAGTTGAAATAACATCTTGGAAATAACACTACATACAAAGAAGATAATTTCAGACAAGGGGAAAAAACCAAACATTACAGCATTTTTTTTTTTTGCCAGATACTTCCCTTTCAGTCATGTCTGAATAGCAACCATTCCTAACCTGGCGCTCCCAAAGCCATGGAAATGTATCTTCTGTTGAACAATATCACTGTTTTGTTTTGGAATGATGTAAGAGCTTCTCAGGACCCTACAACTGAGATTCAAAAGCTAACTCATGTATTTAGTTTACTAAATCATAAGTGTTTTTCTTATGATTAAGAATTATTACAAGATGTCCTGTTTCTCAAAAAAATGTAGGAAATTCAAATTAAGGAGAATTTATAGTCGCTTATATGAAAAAAATCCTTTTAAAATGTATTATTTTAATAAACTTCCTGATCATGATTATTAAGTTGATAACTATGTTTTTTAAAATTGCATTTACTATTCAAATGGAATGGTGTTTATACAAATGTTCATGTAACTATAAGAAAGTTTAAATTATTAATAAATAAATTATGAAGAAATAAATAGTTTTAATTAAAAATTTTAATTACAATAACTGACTATGTTTTTGATACTTTATTCTTTTTACTCTCACTCAATCATATAAATACTTTTTTTCCCATACTTTTATAACGGAACTTGCTTAGAAGTATGTGAGAAAAGTTATTATTTTAAAGACTAAAATAAAGGAATTATAATGCACATTTATAAGCTCTTACTGTTGAAGATATTTTGTGTATTCACAAGCCTTTTTTAGAGCATAGGCTTCATTTAAATAAACAATTTTGTAGTTAGTCCTGTTCAGTGTATCTGAGGATGTATTTAACAACACTTGAAATGATACAGAGAGATCAAGATAAAGAATGACTTAAATATGAGAGGAAAAAGCCTGAATAGGCTTGAACTCTGTGGCCTAGAAAATAGACATTTGATTGAGATCATTCTGGTTTATGATCTATATCTATAAAGTCATGAATTGCGCAGAGAATGTGACTCATTATCCCATGTGTTAGGAGTTATCATATAAAACCAGTAGATTGTAGGTCCAAAATAAAGAGATATTTGTCCTACAGCACAACTGAATATGTACTTTGATAGTTGCCATGAAGTACTATTGATGCAGAAGTTTCCACGAGTTTTGAGAACAAGACAAAATCATGAAAGAAAAGGTTATTGAACACAAAGGTTATTGAAACATTGCTGGCTCAGGAGGTTTCTGAACCACAATTTTACTACAGAGAAATATCATTATGTAGTCTCCTTGTTCTGATATTTTTCCATAAGAAATTGATTCAAGTATTTGAGGCTAGATAAACCTTTGGTGGTGCATCTGTTCTTATGTATTTCAGTTCACTGTTCCTATTGCAGCTGGATAAGTGTGTAGATATTCCTTTTATAACACAGCTCAGAAGCTGAAAAATGAGAAATTGTGTGGAGCACGAAAGAAATTAGCACATACATTATCTAATGGAATGGTTCAACTTCTACCAAAGATTTGTGGTCTGGTAGAATCAGAACTAAAGTCATGCTACCTTTCTGTTTCTGCTTACTCTGCTAAGGGACACATCAGTCCCCTACTTTATCTGTATTTGCAGAATGCCACATATGGTGCAAGTCAGGCTGCACATCCCCTTCTGATCACAAAAGCTGACACTTAATTCAGGCTTCCTGTTTTATTTGAGAGAAAAACAGAAGCATCGTCTGTTTTCAGCCTTATTTATCCCTCCAGGTCTTGTTTGATATTTCTTTTGAAATTGTAAAAAAAAAAAATTGTGTTCTCTCCTGCCAAACCATTGCAATGAGTCTTTAAAAAGTAAAAGGCTATCATGGCTATCTTTACTATGTACTTGAGAGGATACAGGAAGGATGACCCATCTATTCTGCTCTCAGGGACACCAAGTCCCAGCTTGCTGGTTGTCTAATCCTTCATTTATAATGCTGTGGTGCTGCATGGTTGTTAAATCCATTGCTCCACAAAGCAGTTCACTCCGTCTAATCACTTGAGTCAAAACAGCAAATATCACGCAAAAATTCCTTTTCTCTGAAGCAGCAAACTACAATCCAGGGTTTTGTTTCTAGATTCCAAGCTACTTCAGTCATTCATTTTCCTATGAAAGAAATATGAGGAAAAGATGACACTGATGAAGCAAAATTCTATTTGGCCTTCTATACCTGTTTGTTCCATTAGTTAAACAAGGAAAGATTTTCTACAAAAGTTTATTGGAAATTAAATAGTATCTTAGAAAATAGGTGTATTATTGAAATATCAGACAAACAACTAGTATCTAAGAGTAGCAGAGGTCTTAGACATACTTCCTTTCAAATTTTAATAAAGCATTTAAAGATTTGCCAATGTGTCATGCAAACCTTTTGACACCATTCTCATCAGAAAGTTCTGCTTCCATGGTCTTTGATGTCTGCATTTCTTCCTTTTTTTTATCATTAGTGACTGAGTCATGAAATGCTAGTGAAAGAAGACAGCTGCTTTTCCATTACCCTTTTTTACTGGATAGAGAAAAATTTTCTCTGTAAAAACATTGCTTGTTAATGGTTTGAGTTGCTTCACAACAAGCAAGACTTGTCAAAATTATTCTATTAGAAAAAGAGATGAATGGGATAAGCAAAGCCAAAGTAATGGTCAGTTCTGTACAAAATAAGCGTGTCTAGCAGGACATTCAAAAGGAGTTTGAACTACTTTGAAACTGCAAAATTGAACATGTAGCATAGACACACCTGGCACACTAGTCCAAATAGTGGGGGTATGGGAGCAGGGTGAGGAATCAGCTGTGACAGCAGGGAATACATCTACACAATGACCAGGGTGGTCTGCATCTGGTTCTTCTCAGAAGAGCTTTGTGCATTGAGCTTTGCTTCTAGGGCAGAAGATAACACTGAGCATTGGAGAACACAGCTTCAGCCATGCACATGCCCAGTTAGATTTGGGATTGGGGGAACTGAAGAAAGTGAAAGCATTAAGACTTTACCCATGATTCCAAACATCTTCCTTCTGCTTTGATGAAAGTATTTCTTCAATATGGATTAGTATGCAATGCCAAATTCCTTGAAGGCAGGGAGACAAAGACCAAATAGCAGTTTCTCTTCTGCAGTTTTTTTGGCATTCTGGGGCCAACTCCTATCCCTGCAGAGGGAAAATCCCTCCAAGTGACTTGAGAGAATTGTCTAAATGCTGCTTGAGTTCTGCCAGTTTTGGGGCCTGTGAGCAAAATAAGCCTCCTGAATAAACGAGGGAAAAACTGTGGATGTATTCTACCTGGACTTCAGTAAAGCTTTGATACTCTCTCCCACAGCATTCTACTGGAGAAGCTGACAGTCTATGGCTTGGATGGGTGCTCTTTTCTGAGTAAAAAACTGGCTGAATGGCCAGGCTCAGAGAGTGATGGTGAATGGAGTTATATCCAGCTGATGGCCAGTCACCAGTACTGGTGCCAGTCCTGTTTAATGCCTTCACTGATGACCTGGACAAGGGATTGAGGGCACTCTCAGGCAGTTTGCAGGTGACACCAGTCTGGGTGGCAGTGCTGATCTGCTGGAGGGCAGGAAGGCTCTGCAGAGAGATCTGGACAGGCTGGATCATGGGCTGAGGCCAATGGTGGGAGGTCCAACAAGGCCCAGGGCTGAGTCCTGCCCTTGGGTCACAACAGCCCCAGGCAGCTCCACAGGCTGGGGCAGAGTGGCTGGAAAGGCCCTGGGGGTGCTGGTGACAGTGACTGAACATGAGGCAGGGTGTGCCCAGGGGGCCAAGAAGGCCAGTGGCATTCTGGCCTGGATCAGCAATGGTGTGGGCAGCAGGAGCAGGGCAGGGATTGTCCCCCTGTGCTGGGCACTGGAGAGGCCACACCTCAAATCCTATGTCCAGCTCTGGGCCCCTTATGATAGAAAAGACATTGGAGTCCTGGAATTAGTCCAGAGAAGCAACAGAGCTGGTGAAGGGTCTGGAGAAGATGTCCTGTGAGGAGCAGCGGAGGGAGCTGGAGGTGTTTATTCTGGAGAAAAGAAGGCTCAAGGGAAACCTTGTTTCTCTCTGCAATTGTCTGAAAGTAGGGTGTAGCCAGGTAGGGGTTGGTATCTCCTCCCAGGCAACAAGAGGCAGGATGAGAGGACTTTGCTTTGAGCTGCACCAGGGTTGAACATCAGGAGGAATTTCTTCACTGAAAGAGTAGCTAAGCATTGGAATGGACTGCCCAGGGAAGTGGGAATTCCCCATCCCTTGAGATATTCAAGAAATGACTGGATGTGGCACTTTGTACTATGGTTATTTTGCATGGTGGTGATTGGTCAAAGGTTGCATTTGATGATCTTGGAGGTCTTTTCCAACCTTAATGATTCTATACATTCTATTACATACTTGCTTTTCAAAAATATTGAGGACTTGAATATTTTTCAGTAAAAATTAATTTAAGCAGAGTTAATAATTAGAGGAGCAGGCTGCTTTTACCCAAATCCTTGCAAATGCATTGAAGTGTGTCTGAATTCAGGCACTCTTATTTTAAGGGGTAGGCAGTTACAAACACCAGAACAGAGTATACCATCAAAACTCAGTTCTAAGTGGAGATGAGCTTTTAGGCTTCCTGAAGCAACAATAGGTATAAGTTTAAAGCTGTATAGGAACTCCCTTCTCCACTACTTTGGACTTAAATCTCTTCCTTTCTTTCTGTACATTTTATTCCCCTTTTTAGTTTCTCTGAATGGCAGTCAGCTTCCCATATGTTAGAAATCTGATACCAGACATAAAGGAAGGTTGGGGGAAATCTCAAATCTCTCCTCTTTGAAGGCAGGAGACTAAGAGATGACCTCTTGTTCTGTCCCAGTCTGGCCTTTCTGATGTTCTTTTAATTGAGATTGTGACATGAAGCAGTACAGAAAATCTGTTCTAAAGTAATAAAGGCAAAAAAGGTATGAAAACTTCATGGAACAGAAAATGGTAAATCTGAAATAAGTTACCTATAAAATCAAGTTTTAGAAGAACGGTTGGAGGAATACAAAATAGAAAACCTTACCAACATTTCCACGACACCAAGTTAAAGACACCAAATCTGGTTCTCTAAAGATTTTGATACCATTTACTCATTTCTACCCACATTAAATAAATCAGAATTCTAAGCCTTCTAGCAGAAAATAAAAATTCGTATTCATCAGGTACTTCTTGCACTTGAAGCTAGTCTAAAATTTTTGAAATAAACTTAGCTTTGGCATCTAATTTAACTTAGTTGCATTAGAAATCAGTGCTTTTGAAACTTTTTTACATGGTGATTTCCTGGCATGGCTTCCTTCCATTGGAGACCCTGTCCCTCACTGAGCCCTGATTTTTAAGTTCATAGAGAGAAAAGGACTGTGCAAAGTTCCACATTATCTTTACACTGTGAAGAACTATGTTATTAGTATGAATCAGCATTGAAGGGAAATAATAATAATAATAAATTAAATTAAATTTTATTCTATTATTGGTTAAGGGAAACTCTCTGTGGCAGTTCCAGCTTTGGGCACAAGAGGTAGATGTTTTCACATGAAACATCCATCATATACTTTATGTTACTAATCAGCTTTTGTACTTCGGATAAAGGGTAGTCAGCTGTTGCTAATTTTCTCTTCTATGTTTTATGTAGCAATACATTTACAAAAAGTGACATTAATTGTAAAGATGTAATGTGGAGAATGGGAGTAGTCAAGCATTTATTTGTAATGGGTTATTTATTTTGCCCAGGGGATCTTGGGGCTTCACAGGGAATGCAGTTTTCTCAACAAAATATTGTTATATGCACTTACGTGCACTTTTCAGTGAAACTGATTTTTTGGGGGAATGAGAATATGTTGCTGGCATTCACCTGACCTGCACTGAATCTAGTGACATTCTGTGTGGGTTGGGACTGTTTTGTTATTTCTTGCTCTCATCAGCCTAAGCGGATTAAAAAGCCAAAATTGAAAATCTAACTTGATTAAAAGCCAAGTGCATCTGTGCCCTGAAACACTGTTACATTTTTAACATATTAAGTTTGCATTATATGGTTTGGAGTTTTTTTAATAAGAAGTCATAGGGAAGAACTACTTGAGTCCCTTAATATATTTTAATTTTTGACATTGTAAAAGCTTTTCCATTCCTAAATATCATGGCAAAAAAAGCAACATACTACCTTTACTTAATTTCTATAGGAACAACAAATACATTCCCTGGTTAACAGCTGCATAGAAGAAGGATTATCAGTGATGTTTTTATGTAAGATTTTTGTATTAATGCAAATATGAGCATTGCTTTGCATATCAACCTAACTCAACCATTGTGTTCAAAATATTATCTGTATTTTAATCTTCTTACAGCTACCTAAATATGATACTGCTTTTTAAAAAGGACATCAGTGTAGCTTTAAACATACTTTTTCACAGACCTGTGTGTTACACAGACTCACAGGGTCCAATGTAAAAACTAACCTTTTTTATTCTAGGTCTCTTTTATGATAGTGGGATCTGGTTTGTGTATATGTTCATTAGAAGACACATTAACTTTATTGTAGTTACTTATATGAGTGAGGATTGCTTGCATAATAAGAGTTTCAGAAAGGGGACTTACTTTATCATATGTTGCAGCTTGTAAAGCCTTTTCAGGAAATGCAATCAATTACAGTTTTTGCAAATCAATATTTCTACTTATTATCTGAAGATTTTATTTGTTTTGTCAGTAAGATAATTGTTGTATGGAGAATTATAGTTACTTCAAAGGAGTCTGAAATTTTAAGTAATTACCTGCCATTAATTTTCTGAAATCCTATGGATAAATTGTTCTGTTTCATTTATGTGACAATTCTAACTTTTTCTGTAATGGCACTTTCCAATGGATCATCAATTTACACTGTTATTTTGTGATAAACCGTTTCCATTGTGAAAACTGCCCTATGCAGATTCCTGTATCCAATGCATTCATTTTCTTCGGATGTCATTATGCTGAATTATATCAGGTAAATTTTGCTCTGAGGTTTGATGCTGTGAGTACATTGTCCCTGCTATAGCAGATGATTTATAATTGCTGTCTCACACACTGCAAAATACCAGTCATACAAAGAAGGCATCCTTCTGTTGGTCCCTGTAACATTCATTGGCTTGACAGCCATTCACTGCATTCCAACAGGTTGTTGAAGTTGAAAGTGAAGAATAATTGATTTGCAGTATATTTGACAATATCCACAGAAACCTCTGCAATGCTATTCCACATCATTGAGAGCATGAACAATATAACACTAGCTTATGTTAATTTAATAACTTCCTTCATACACATGCAGCGTTTTTCACATAAAAGAAAACCAATTGTGGAACAATAACTGAAGGAAAACTCCAGCTAATGCAGTTTTATATTTTCAAATTAACTTAATTCTTAAGAAACCCTCAAGATTAACAATCCAAACAAATTCTGTTAATGCAGTGTTAATAGTTCAGGAATTTAAGCAGCAAAACCCAGAATGAGACAGGCTTACACAGTAAAATGCTATCCTTTTAGCTTGGGGTGTTGGCAGAAACCTCCTTCAGCACAAACTGGTTACAGATTTGGTAGGAAAACCAGCCCTGCCTGCAGGAGCTGAGCATGACTTTAAATGAACCACTTATCAGCCAGACTGTGACAGCCTCTTTCATGAAGAGACCACAGACACTCTACCCTGTTCTCCAGGCAGCGAGAAGCCAAAAGAAGCAAGTCTGCAGTGCTACAACAATGTGTGTTTCAGGTCACAGACTGCTGCTGTGAGCACAGATCAGACACCACAGAACAGCCTTGCAGTGGTTCTTCTTTTTGGCTTCAAATCCTGACTGACCCACTTGACACATTTTTAGTAACAAGGTTTGGAGTTCAGCTGGCATCCTGGTTCTCTACTACATAAAGCAATAGCCGCCTAATACAAGGCAGAATCACATGCTGTAATAGAATACTATGTAGAACAATACCTAAACTATGGCTTTTGAATACATGATTGTGCCTATGGTATGTGGTTATTGTTTGTGAAGCAAATAGCCTTACAGTTATGTGATAATTATCAAATACTGGACCAGGAAACTGAAGCACAATGAAATTACAAAACCAGGTAAGTTTTTACTTTTGAGCTGAATTGCATAGCCTGTTTCAGTACCAAAAATACACCAGACAAGAAGGTAGATGGAACTTGTAGAACCACTTGGGATGATGAATTGGGATCACTATTTCAAATTCAACCTCTCCTACCTTAAAATTAGATGCGTAAAGTTTAATACTATGCGGTTTATAGCTTTTGAAGTTTTAACATAACAATGTATGAAAACAGCTAAACACAGCAGAACTTAGTTGACGAACTGAAAAACATCCTGGTTTGTGCTGACAGATCCAGCTGGGGAAACTTTTCATATAGAACTGGAGAGGTTTACTCTTAACTGCAGCTTTCATTTGAGAAAAGGTGGTGGATACAGGAAAATTACCAATAGAATAATTTAGGCTATTCAGCACAGGGAGAAGAGAACTGTTGCCAAAATGTGGTTTGTTAAGATATTCCACAACTGTTAAGATTTTAGCCCAACTGCTAATAGTGATAGTTATCCAATTCAGAGATTAAGTTTTTAAAAATATCTTATTGTTTATTGGACATCCCTTTTTGATATTGAAACGGTAACTAAATTGAGGTTAAAACTAATAAACTTGCAGTGAAAAAAACTCCACCTCTTCTTTTACTTAATAGCACAAATTTAGATTATCCCAGAAACATGATTACAGAGGGGTGGATTAAGATAGCTAAACTATTTTAGCCACCTTATCTGGGACACTAAAAATCACCCAGAACTTTTGGGTATTAATTCGAATACACAGCCTCTAAACATGTGACCAAAATGGACATTGCTCTCTTTCCTGTCAGGAGATATGAAATTCAAGGAGCTGGCTCTGTTTTGCAAGAGCTTAAATGGTCCCATGTGTCACTCATTTAAATTTATCTGTCTCCTACATCCAACTATTTGACTTGCACTGATCTAAAGTTTTTCAGATGTGTTTCTTGGAGGATGAAGCTCATTGCTTCTCTTCTAGGACGGCCTCTCTGCAGTGCACTACTTCTAGATTATCCTTAAGCATAACCTTGACCTACTTGCAAAAAGATGGAATTTCTATCTTATGGTTCAAAGCTTTTGTAATTAACTATACACAATTCAGTAAGTGGCAGGGTCCCATTTAGGCTGTTTCCTAAAAGGAAAAATAGAAGATATTTTTCTCTACTTACTTAACTGTTAATATTTCTGTTTTTCTAATCTATTGCACAGATTGCCTAGTAAATGGTTTCTTTGTTTCTTGCTTTTGTTAATCTTAAAATTATTAGAGATATTGTAGTAATGTGCTTCATATAAATTCATATAACTAATCTCTTTATGAACAAAAGCTAGCTTTGGAAAAATACACCTCCAATCAGGAGACTATCACTACTTCTACCACCTTAACTTAGTATCTCCCTACTGCAAATCCTGAAAAACTGTAGCCACTATATATTTCAGGAAAAAAAGTGCATTACTTTATTAATTTATTAAACTATATGAGCAAAATCTTCATATTTGTATTTGAATTGGAAGGAACTAACAAACAGATATTCTTTGCTGAGCCTTGCTAAACTTTGTACTACTTAATTTGAAATCCAGAAGCTGCTCAGTGCACAGAGAAGTGTATGCCAAATGATGATGCTAATGCTTTTGGAAACAATTTTGCAGCAAAACAGACAGCTATAAAAAACCCAAAATATTTAAAAGAAAAAAATAGTAAGAAAGCTATTCCTGAGAGAGCTCTAATTTTGGTTTCATTGATTATGGAACAGGTCTTAGCACTAGCAAAAGAGCATGAAAATTGAAGAGAGATACTATTTTTAAAATTAAGCCATATTTGCAGACTCTCTTTGCTATAACTGACCATCTGTCTGAAGACTTGTTGGAGTATGTTGTCATGGTACACTTCAGAACCCTTGGAAACAAGAGGAAGAAAGGCAGGCAAATACAGTGGAAAGCATTCTAGTCCCAGAATAAAGGGAAAACAGAAAACAGAGAAGTCAAATAATTTGTTACAGAATTAGTATGAAATTTGTCATTTCTGTGGAGTTCTAGGCTGCATTTCACAAAAATAGTTAAAAGAAGTAATAGTACCTGCAGGACTAAAATGTTCAGTTCTATCAATCAATCTATCAATACAAAAAAAGTGATTTTAATTTTTTTTTTTTAAATCAATTAATTTAAGCATTAGCAATAGTTTGGCACTGCCAGCAGACTGAGGGAGCATTTCTCCTATCAGGAAAGGCAGAGGGAGCTGGGCCTGTTCAGCCTCAAGGAAATGGAACTGAGTGGGGACCTCCTCAACATCCATCAGTACCTGAAGGGAAAGTCCCAGAAGATGGACCAGGCTCTTCTTGGTGGTGCTGAGCAATAGAAAAGAGGCAATGGGCAGACACTGATGCACAGGAAGTTCCACCTGAACATGAGGAAGAACTTTACTGTGCAGGTGACCACACACTGGAACAGGGATGTTGTGGAGTCCCCTTCTCCAGAGATAAAAGTTTCCTGGGTACCATTGGTTTAGCAGACTGTGCTTGAGCAGAGAGGTTGGGCTGGATGACCACCAGTGGCCCCATCCACTTAACTAATCTCTTAACTAATCTGTGTATTTCAGTGAACGAGGAGGGGTATGAAACAAAACTTTTCAACAGCTCTGAAGAAATGATAAAACCTTAGAGAAACTTAGAATTTTATCAGTTCAGTTTGACTGGCAACCAAATGAAAGATGAAAGATGACTTTATTAGGATGTACTTGTATCGCATCAGGGCAAAATGAAAGGTAACAAAGAATGAAGTTATTCAAGGTAAGTGCAATGGTAATGAATTGAAATTAAAGCCATAAAATACAAAATAAGCCATTTCTCCATCAAAATTGAAATGGTTAATCACTGGAACAAAAAATTAAAAAGCATATTCAGATGAAAGCTAAATGGTTATTTTCTTCTCCACTTGTTTGGTTTAAACTCCATGTGTTTAGCTTAAAACTGGATTAACTATATTTGGCTTTGTGATCCACGGTACATGAGAAATCTAAATCATTCAACTCATGATTTCACCTGACCCTTTACAACTATGATGCTGTGAATTTCAGGTTTAAGAAAACATTTACTGTAAGTAACATGGAAGAATTTGAAGAAAGCATCATAAACTTTTTGTCCTATTCTCCCTATTCTCCATCCTAAAATGAACACTGCAAAATAAAATTAACCTTAATCTGATCAATTTGGAGCAGAATATGAAGCTTGTAGATGTGTATGCAATGTGAGTAAGATCGCTGTAGACACAAGACACCATTATAATAACCTAACATTTTATTACTGTTGGTCAAGTGCATGCCTTTGTCCTTCATGACCCTAAAAATCACCCATCCTCAGATTTTTGAGTAGCCACTACTATCCTCTCTTTTCTCCCCAGTACCATCAGTATGTAAAGGACTCAAACCTAGTCCTGGAAAGGAGTTACTGCACGGCCTAACACTGTATGTGGCTAATACATAATAATGAAGATACAGAAAGATGATTTAGTGAGCTGATGAATGTGATGGACAGCTACTTAATTGTGGAGGAGAAAGTTAATTCACTGCTGAAGTGCCATTATTTAAGTAATGCTTGTCTGTTCAACAAGCATCTACTTAACAGAGACGTTATTAAAGCTAAATTACAGCAAAGCGGTGAGACATCTCCATCTAAATAAGACAGACAAGTCAAAATGAGTGATGAGGTACTAATTTTACAAATTTTCAGTTAAGCCATTTATTATAATTACCATATGCTCTATCTTTCGTTGCTTCATTTATCATTTCATGTGTGGAGCCATTTGATTCGTATTTTTGTTATTCTAAGTAAGTAACTTGTTGTTGGGGTTTAGATTTGTTTCTTTTTTTATTTATAGAATTCTTTCCCCATAAGTTGCTAGGAAACTAACTACTGGGTACTTATGGGTACTTAAGCAGGAAACAAAAGAAGCAGCCAGAGGAGAGGAGAGGAGCGTAACACCTGGCTACGCTTCTTTTGTCTCTGTGAGTTTTCCCTCAGAGGAGGAAGATGCTGTGAGTTTTGGGGCCAGGTAAAGGACAGGGCTGGGACAGCTGTGCTCCCTCGCTCTCGGCATCGGAGGGAGCATGGTCAAGCTGTTTCTTACTGTGGGGAGAATTCACTGTCATCACTGGAGTCCAGTCCTAGGGACCTACTACCACCATCTGCTCGTGTGACCAGGAACTCTGAGCTCGCTTTTTCCTGCCCTGCAGGAGCTCCTGTCCCACCCCCTCTGTTCCTTGGGCACTGCTCTGGGTCTTTGCCTGCTGTAGCCCCGCACCCCCTCCCCTGCCAGGACATCCCCCTGCAGCTCCAGCTGCCACTGTGGAGCTTCTGATACATCTCATCCATCTCCCAGCCTGGGATTTCTGCCCATTCCTGCTGTTCCAGCTCGGTGCTCCTCAGAGTCCTGAGGATCAGACTGTCCCAGGGTTTTGTGAAGCAAAGCCTCTCCTCCATCCTTTCCTGTCTCGGCCAAGAAGGCTGTCACAAGGCTGCAAGTTCTGTTTTGTTGTTAATGCTGTAGTTATTGTTTTGTTTGCCTTGCTATACATACTAGTAAAGAACTGTTATTCTTCCTATCCCTCTACCTTTGCCTGAGAGTCCCTTAACTTCAAAATTGTAATTTGGAGGGAGGGGATTTACATTCTCCATTCCAAGGAGGACTCCAACTTTCCCTGGCAGACACATGTCATTCAAACTAAAACACTAATATAGACTTTATTTTTTTTTAATTCACAAAGTTATTTAGTTGAAGAAGTAATATGAAAGCAGGAAGAGATATGAAGCAACAGAAAGTAGGATTTAGTAGGAAAAAAATTACCATCAACTGTTAGATGAGAATAGGCACATGAGAATATCTAAATATTAAGTCTCTCATGGCTGCAGAGAAAAGCTTTAAAATATAATGAAATGGCTACCTCCAATATACAAAAACGAGAATATATATTGAAATTTGTCTTTTGCTGTTATTTTAAGATGATTGGGTTATACGGCAAGCTTTTTTTCAGAAGCATGTAAAGGTACATATTATTATAAAGAGTAGATCACACTAATGCCAATATTAATAACAAAACATGTATCAAAACTTCATACCTAATTAAACCAAAACCTTGATATATATTGAGAATAGAAATCTGTGGGAATGACAATTGTTTTACAGCAATCACAGATTAGAACACTTAATGCACAATTCTTATGACTTTCCTCCAGCTCCCTTGAAGAGCCTAGATGTTCATCTCAAAAGACTGTGTTTTTCCTCTAACAGACTAACACAAACAGAATTACTTTTTCACACTCATGGCCTTCACATTTGTTTTAATATTCAGCTCTCAGATCTGGCAAAACCCAGCAGGTTTTAGTGCTTTCCTGCCCAATGACTGGCAAAAGCAAATCTTGCTTCCTTCCCAGCCTGCTTGTTACAGGCACACAAACACACAGCAGCAAGCTGAGAGGGAAGCTGTAACAAGGCCCACTCCAAAGCAAATACTTCAGAGGTTCCAAATCCCACCTGCATTGGCT
>VWZU01006807.1:1420-50783 GCA_013397095.1 Sterrhoptilus dennistouni
AAAAACCCTATAAAACCCCGGGCTGCGATCCGCTCCGTGTGGATTTGGGAAAATCTGTACCTTAGGGTGCGGACCCCTGTCCACCCAGCGCTGTGCTTCCCGTCCTATTTGTGGTTTATCTCTTTATCGGTGATTGGGATTGTTTCTAATTGTTTCTAATAAATTGTTCCTTTATTAATCCGATTTTTGCCATTGCATTTATAACACCCCCCATAGGGGGACCGGCAGGGGTGTTTCCAGCTGCTAAAGAACCGATCTGAGCTGGGATGAGGCACATCATCCCCTCTCCTGGACTGGGAGTCACCGGGCCAGGCGGGCCGCCCATCCAAAGGAGAGACTGGGACTGCTGGACCTGCTGTGAAGGAGGAAATAAGAGAGAGCGATCCCAGCCTTCATTCTAACGTTTAGGGCTGTGTGTTTCCCAGAGGTGTATCCCTGTGTGCAATCGGCTGTTTTGGTTGTCAATTCAAAGGAAACCACCTGTCTGTGCTAAACCAACACGCCGTTCCAGGCACTTGAATTCCTGGAATCTTGTGGCCAAAGTGAGGGAAGTGACTGGTACTGTCACAATACCTTCCTTGGGTTCTGACTGCTTAAAAAAAAAACCAACCCAAATTATTAAAAGCAATCCATATGCCATGCCTCTAGCAGACAAAGCAGAATAACTGTGTTTTCCAGGACCGTTTACGTTTTTTCAGACTTTTGAAACAATTAATGAGGAAAAACACAAACGGCATAGCTGGACGTTGCTCCAGCATAACCAGAAACAAACAAAATTCTGCCTTAGCATATGTGTTTCAAGTAAAACCATAAATAGGAGAGAAAAATGCCATGGAGTTTACTGTTCTATTATTAAACTAGTACTTTTAATTGCAATTCTGCAGCACTTGTTTCTTTTCTGTTTCATTAATTGTGTGACAAAGGAAACTTTCTACCACAAAATAACACAAAAGCATCTACATTTTTAGGGACTTTTTAAAGCAGTGTTGGAAATACATCACTGGCTTCATAGAAAAAAATAACTGATATAGAAAGGCCTTTTCCTGTGTTTTCCTTAAAGTTTTAGACTCTCTTTTAAATGTATTTATTACTTAATGATTGGCATAAAGGCACTTATTTGCACAGCTGGGATAATGCTGGTTTATAGGAAACCAGAGTGATATATTCTGCAACTGCAACTAATCTATTTTGTCTAAGTGTTTGTTCTCAGAGGCCAATGTCTGTCTGGAAAGTTCTTGTGTGTTAGAATGAACGTTATTTCTTTCAGTGGTTTCTATTTATCACTGTGCCGTGAGACACTACTGGCAATTTAGAAAAGAATAATGCCCTCCAGGTTAGAGACCAACAGCAGGAGCTGCTCCCATAAAGACAAATGTACTAAAGATTTATCTGTTTACCTATGTAATTTTTCCCTCTTTAAGATACCAAGGGATTTTTGTGCATCATTTAGTACTGATTTGTAAGAGGTTGTTGTCTAAAGTAAAGAAACATAGCGCCTTAGCCTTTTCTTACCAAAAATTCCTCATGTTTTAGACAATTTGAAGAGAACAGAAATTATTTTATAGTGAAATATATTTTCAGAGCTCTTAATGAGTCTACTAAACCATATAATTACCTTACTGCTTCTGAGTACATTAAGGTTTTGATTCTCAGTATAACTGGGGAGACAGGGACGGGGGAGCAGCTGTCATGTTTCCAAGAGCTATTCCCAAGTACTAAAGATAGGCTGTGAATTTAAAGCTTCCATTTACAGAAAGCAATGATAAAATTCTAAGAATTAGTGCTGCATTGAATTAATAAGTTAATTATAGACTTAATTTGTTTTTGTATACTGAAGTGGCATATGGAATCCTCATTAAATCTAATGACAGGTTGTTTTCAGCATATTTGCTAATAAAAACCACAATAGTTATTTTAGTAAACATATAAATAAATTTTAAATTTTTCACTTAAATACATCAACATTTGTGGATTTTAATTTGTGAGTACTGGCAGAAAGTTTGAATACAAAGAAAAAAAATTGACCTTAGGTGTAATAGTTTACATAGGCAATTTTATAGAAAGAGACTTGTATGTGTGTGGGGGAACATATATACAATTATAAGCAAAAACTTCATGGATTGTCTCTGCAGATAAGTAAGGGAAAAATTAGGGTTTATGTCTTCAAAAACCAGGTTTTAATTTTTCTTGTACATTTTGCATGGGTGGAATATGGTGAAAATCATCACAGTTAGATATCTGTTAATTATTTCTTAATTTGGTCCTTAGCTTACAAGGGTTAAGTGGTTAAATGGTCAGTGGTTGCTTGGTTATTTGCCCCTGCTAACTGATATTAGAAACTTTTTTCCTGATTCAAAATTATAGACCTTAACCCAATTCAAATCTCCTAAAATCTGTGTGAATAACTGTATCAAGCATCAAACAACAGTTTTATTAAAATTGGTGCTCTTTTTCATAATGTTCCCTAATGTAGAGCACTTATTATTTTTTCCAGTGCAATGACTTAATTGATTTTATATCACTGTATTTTCTTGAATGATTTATGTTTAATTTCTCGCTGTCCAATTAACAGTATAATGGATTGTAGTTCATCAGGGATACTATCTCCTGAGCAGTGTTATCTCTTCTGAAGGTGAAAGCCAGTCTTCATCAAGCCATCACTTTTAACTGATTCAATCCTCAACATTTGACAACCCAGCTGTAAATCTCCAAATTCCCTTTAAAATTTTTTACTTTAGTCCAAGTGGTCCAAATACTCTATCAATCTTTATTTTGATTATAGGTTTCAAGAAAGTAAAAACCAGTAGATGGCAGATGTAGGCACATGTATTGATGAAATTAAAAACTATATAAAATCAACATTTGTATGGTTTTGGAAAATAAAATGAGGAAAGCATAAAGGGATACAAAGAGGACACCGTATTCTATGACTTCCCCCCAAAAAATGGGTTTGATGATAACGGACCAGGAGGCTAAACTGGTACTGAAGAGGCTTAAGAGATCTTTAGGAGCTATAAGAGAAGGAATATTTTATTTTAAATAAAAAAAAATTACATGATTTGATGAGATAGGATTCTAGACATTGTCTGTAGAATTCCATTGGTCTTCATACTGAAATTACATTTCAAACTTTAATATTTGTGGGGAAGAAGAGAAGGATATTCACACTGTCTTACAGGGAAGTGATTTGAAACTGCAGTTCAGAGAATAATCTGGAAAATAAGAATATTTCAGACAAGAGAGAGAAAAAAAATGAAGAGTAATAGAAAGACAAAGGACAGGTGTTGAGACCTTTTTTTAGACAGTGCAGGGCAGCTATCATTTGCTTTAAATAATAAATGGTTCCACAAACACTGCAACTAATAGAGTTGTGTTTTCAAATGATTTGTGTTTCATCAAATGGCTTTTTAAATGAAGTAAACTAAGCCTGCAGCATGTTTTTGTTTTTTATTAAACACTAGAGAACTCATATGTGGAGGAAAAGAGAGAAGGAAAATGAAAGCTAGATAGTGTCTAATAAAGTTCAAACTTTGATTGAAGCCTTTCCAAAAATTAAAGCATTTATAACCTCTTCCTCCTATCTACACTCTTCAACACAAGAAATGTGTGCATTCAGTAATGGTGCAGTTCACATTTGGGTCTTTCCCTCAGTGTAGGTATCACTGTAGCCTTTTTCTTGCCCTAAGCTAATAATTTTCACAGAACTTGTAAAAGTGTAACATCTGAAAACTCTATTTCTCTGTCAGATTTGATAGAAATGGGCTTGCCAGTTCGGAAGTGCTAGAGGAGCAGAGACAGCCATGCTCTCACAATAGCCTGACTAGCTCAAACTTTTTATTCAGGAAAGAAAGGGAGAAAAAAAAAATAAAGAAAACAGGAATCTCCCTTGGGGAGAGATTCACTAGTTTGTTCATTATTTTTCTTTGATTTTTATTATGAAGACTGAAAGAAAACTCTTAGTTTTGTGTTACTTAGTCCTGATTTATAATGCTTCCTTCTGGGCCACTGGGCACAGGGATTTCATTTTGAATCTGTTTAGCAAAGTATTAAGTTGCATCCCTGGCCAGCTGGTTGCCTGGTTCATACTGCATTTCCACTCTTTCCTACTGGGTTGCTTTGCTACGAGAGAAAGTAATTCTCTCTACTGGACCCATCATATAGGAAGACATTATTTCTGACAAAAAATATCACCACATCTCAGTCAGAATTTTTGGAATGCACCTTGGAAGTAGTATTCTGTCTAGAATGCCTGTTTCTTGGGGAAAAAAGGGAGCTTCCCATATTGAAGGACTAGCTCTCATCTCCTAACATACTTCAAGAAGTAAATAAAAATTACCATTTGAGAACAGTTTGATTTATGGAAAGGATAGCAGATGCAAAGAGTTTTTCTTGCATGTATTCACATCGAGGTGGTGAACAAAGGTAGATGTAAGGCCTCAGCTGGATGGGTGCAGGAGGACAGGGCACGGCGGTGGCATTCTGCCAGCCAGATGGCGACTGTGGAAGTGACCCCAGCAAATCTGCCCACCCTCAAAGGGAATGGCTGTGCACAAGGTCTCTGAGGGCATTTCAGTCATCATGGACATAGATGCATTTCTGCCTGACCTTGACACTTAGCTTTGTTCTCTTTCTATTTGCAAACTCCTACCCCCTTGCCTTCCTTCCGAAACCATTTTCTTTTCTGCCCTCCCACTCCCTCCACTCTTTCCTCCTTCATAGGAGATTCTCCCTCTGTTGCCATAACAACAGACAGCAACCTGGCCCTGGCTGGGCACTCCTGCCCTTTTCCTTAAAAATTCGACCCCATGTAAAAGCATTTGTGTCTCATTCTCTCTGAGGAATCCTTTTCCCTCTGGCTTTAATAGGAGAGAGACTCACTCTGCTCTGCGTGTGGTCACTGTCCTCTCTTTCACCATCTCAAACCACTGTTTTCACACCTCAAAGAAACACAGATTTGATGTTTAATTATCCCCCACTGAGCTTCCTATATAATGTACTCAGAAGGGCATGCCACTTTGCAAGCTTCACTGTGCAAGTACGTTTATCTTTGCCATCCCGGTGCTCTTGTGTGCAATCATTGCTCTGCAGCTGCACCACCTGGAGCAGATGCAGATTGATAGAGAAGAACAGCCCTGCCCAGACAAAAGGATAAGGAAATGTGGAGAGCTGTGCCACAACGTTATCGTATCAGATAATAGCAACAAAAACCTCCTCTCCCCTCAGCTAATCTATAAGACTAAAAGAGAGCATTTTGATGATGTTTTTCTGGCATTGACCGTGAACAAATTATAAAGTTTTTCAAAACTTCTTTTTGAAGTCTTCTTTTGAATCTTGCTTTATAGGGAATAAATTTCTCACCTGAACACCAAGACAGACACAAAACTATAGACCTGTATAAGAGCATTTCATTTCCATTTATTCTAATCTTGTAACCTAATGTAAATATGATTCTGGCACATAAGATTAAGATGTTAGTAGACCTTTCAACTCAATTCCTCTTTTTGAAACCAAGTCATGTGAAACTGGAAATGGGAAAGTTATCCTTGAATTCACCCATTCTGAACTGGAAATGGGAAAGTTATCCTTGATTTCACCCATTCTGAACTGGAAATGGGAAAGTTATCCTTGAATTCACCCATTCTGACCTCTTACAGTGTAGCTGGCATTGTACTGAGAGAACAGTTTTCTGGAAGTCCTCAGAATTTTAGAAGCCTCCAAGCCTCGGAGCACTTAACAGAGCATAGTGAGTATGAGCTAGCTGGAACAGCAGGCAAATGATGTCAGTAGTGCATAGCCTGCTTTTCCTTACAATTTTTAGAAACTCTCTAATGTTCCAGGGCTCAGATATTATTGGCATGGAGTTCAGTTCTTTACAGTATATACCTGCTTTCCCAGATATAACATCTCTAGACCACAGAGAGGTGTGGATAGAGAAGGAGCAGTGGAAACATTATTTCCTTTGGCTGGAAATTTATGCCAATTTTATACTGACACTGCGACCTCCATGACTCTTTGGGGAAGACTTTCATCTAACTCAGCATCTTCTGCTAAAACTACATCTTGCAGAAAATGGCCTCTGTAGGTAAACTTCATCTGATAAATTACTGCACATATGGCAGTCCTGCTGCAGCTCTCCAGTTTGTGAGACTGTGCTACAAAAGGTGTAAGATATGTGTTCTACGTTTTGTATATAAGTCCATTACAACCGAATATTACAGAAGCACATCTCATCAGAAGTGTTTTTTTAGTAGAAGGTTGAGGTGCAGTTAGGCTCGACCTCCCCGCTGTACATTTCAGATGAAGGAGACCACATAAATAATAATTGTTACTGAATGACGTGAGCTGACACAGAGGAATGCTGTAAAAAGTAGAAATTCATTCCACTACACTGCCACGTTGATCATTAATTCCAATGAACTATTGAAGAACCAGTAGCCATAGGAGGCTTTATAAGTTCTGGTACAAGAAGAGGAGAAAGGGGTGTTATTCTCAGTGTGTGTCATGGAACTGAAAAACAGCAGTGTGAGTTTCCTGTTACCTCAAATGAAAATAAGAGTTTGATTTCCAAGGCAGACCTTCAGATCATCTATTTAAGCAGAAATCATATGAGGGAAGGAAACATGCATGAGAGATATAATTATCTAGCTCACATAAAAATTATGTAGACTGGTATAATCCCACATTCTCCTGCTAGGATACCCAGTTTGTTTTCAGGAATTGTAGGGGCTTAGGAAAAAAAAATAAATTGTTGTAGAGTCTTTTATGCAACTAAGTAGAGATAACTTTTACTATTTGTGCCCCTCCTTTCTGCTGAGCATTTCACATTCATAGCCCTCTTATCTAGTTAGCTACATTTTTTTAAATACTAGAAACATTATTTTTTAAAACTCTGGCACTGAGCTGGAGGACCAACATCAGATAGTGACAGAATTAAGCTAAATTTCAGTGCTATGATAGACTAACATAGGGCATGCTATGGGATCTGTAGAGCATTTAGTTGTGACTCAAAGTGGCTTCTGTCACTTTGAGCCACTCAAGTTATACAAACAGGGAAGAACCCTAAAAATGTTTCTCTCCCTCGAAATGGGCCTGACAGCCCTGCTTCATCCAGGGTCTAAGTCCTAAGCACAGTTAACATGAACTTCTGTTGCTGATAATAATGTTTGACCAGTTTTTTTTCAGAGCTTCTCCAAATCTATCATATTTGGTTCTCACTGAATCATCTATGACTACTATTCTGTCTCAAGGTTTCCAAATTCAGTTTTAGAAAAATGAAATGTGATTGTTGCACAGCTTTTACTTCACAATAGGAAAGAAAAAGTTAATTTGATGTTTCCCTACATTAATAAGGGAATTGGTAAGATTGGTAAGATTCCCTACATTAATAAGAGAATAAGGGAGAATTGGTAGCAAGGAGGAGAAAAAAAGGCACAAAGATTTAGTCTAAGGAAACACACAGATAAAGTGTAAACAAAACTGCATATTGATTGAGTTCACAAATGAAACTCTGGGAAGAAATTGTGTGGAGTGAACCAAAGCACTTTTTTTTTTTTTCCTCTACATATAATAATAATAGTACCGGCAATAATAATGATGGTTCCATGAAAACGCTACAACTTTTTAACCAAACTATTCTATGTTTATGAGAAATAAATATTATCACATTGTTCTAGTATTAAGGACAGCAACAAAGCAGAAGCAAGGCAAAAGGTTATGAACAGCTCCAGTCTGCATTATTTGTCTGAACTTGATTTGAATTTTCAGTCATGGGTGACATAAATTCTCCACTTGCTGTTAATATATACCAAGTCTCATACCACACTCATCAACAGTTTACTGAGTTGACTGGCCTCCAATGTACCTGTCACCCATCACAATTAACTACAGTCGCTGTCACAAACAATTTAGTGGATACACATCTGTGCTCAGTCAGTCAGTCCCAGCTGTGTTGTGCATATGTCTCTTTTGATGAACCCAGCTCAATAACGGGATTCTCGAAAAAGTGTTAAATACAGTGACCTGAACCAAAGACAACAATGTTTATTCTGTTTACAAGTGGATTGAATTTACATACCTTTGTTTCAGGCTTTCTTACAGGCTTCAGAGATACACTGCAGTGCCACTGGGCAATTGTCTTCCTTTGGTAGCTGTCCACTGTCCAGAAAAAAAAAAATAAATAAATTGCAACTGCAAAGAATCTCATAGAAGACAATGAAATAAATAAGTGATGGAGGTGGTAATTATTACCTCTGGTATGGTAGACTTGACTTGTGGTTGCACCTCAGAAGAATGCTGATATATGCACAGATGCACACACTTGACTTTCTGCATTTTGCTGCATTTATTGTTTGTGCTTAAGAGCTTGATTCTAGCGGGAATTAATATTTTAAATAAAGTGTGTTTACCCATACATTTGAACTAACCAATCTGCCACATAACTAGAAATCCATGTTCAGCAGCTGGCATAAAGTAGTTTCTAAACTAGTGCCAATAACCCAATACCTGATGTAAGGATTTTTTTTTATTTCTTAACAAAGAGAAGGGCCTTGAAATCTTCCATGATGTATTAGTACACCAGGGTTTTAAGGTTGTATAGATTTTAAGAGCACAGAGGCAAATATGCCAGACCTGGAAAATGTATATCTGCATTTAAAAAGTATTTCCCTTAAAGTATCACTAAAGAATTGTTCCTATCATATACCCTCTACTCAGAGGCTGTTCCCTTGTTTTATAAGCATGCTTGACATTTCAATGCCTTTTTTAATGTTATACTGTCATTTATAGCTGTGCGAAAATTGCCAGATGAAAATGGCAGTATTTCATAATTCATTTGTCCAAATAAAAGCAATTACACAAGTCACAAGACAATGAGCAGTTAGTGTCTATAAATGCCTGCCTGAAATGAAAAGTACAGTGTGACACTCAAAGAGATTATGTTTACTCTTACTGAAATGTTCAAAACAGTTTCTTATGAGACAGAAAGTACTATAATCAGATTCTCTAGTCATACTGGCCAGTAAATCAAACAGCCTTGATCAGCCTGTTTTGAGGCCAGATATTGCCTGCCTTACTTTGAATGATATCTAGTAAACATCAGGAAAATCTGCTCTTTTCTTTTAGCTCCACATGTCTGTTCTCCCCAGTTTCAAATGCTGTGCTAATAGAAATAAAAGGTAGTGCCACCTTTAAATCTTTGCCACTTCCACAAATAAAGTGAATAAAGTAAAGGAGAGCTGGGAGACAGCAGAAAGGTTACTGTGTGAAATAGACTGGTCTGATGTTAGTTCTGGGGAACTGTTTCACTTTTTCTAGTCAATGGGAACTTCACTGATCTGCCATAGCTTCTCAAATGTGGTGGTCAGTGGCTTAGCCACTACATCCACCAGTTCCCTCGGAAGCCGTGGATGCATCTCATCATCTCATGGACTTGTGACCTTGTGCACTTTTGGATACCCTTGATGGTCTGGAACCCGATATTCTCCTACTATGTGGAGTTCTTTGCTCTTCCAGTGCCTCCCTTTGCCCCAGCAGCTTGAATCACTTGCCCATGAAGACTGAGGAAAAAATAGCCATTGAGTACCTCATCTGTGTGTGCTGGGTAACCAGAGCTCTCATTTCTCTGTGTCCCAGAGGTGACCTGATCTCCCTTTTCCTTCCAGAGTGCATACAAAACTAGTTCCCTAGCTTTACTTTTATTCACTGTCATGCCTCTTTTTGGTATACCTTTCTTTTTGGGTTTGACATTCCTGGCCAGATTTAATTCTATTAGGGCTTAACTTTTCTAACCTGATCTCTGGCTGCTTACACAGTTTTGTTGTATTTCTCCCAAGCTTCTTGCTCTTCTTTCTTCCATCCTCTGTATGCTTATCTTCTGGGGAACAAGTGGAAATATATAATAAAAATATATATACAACCAAATGCAGGAAAAAAACTAATTAAAAGGCATCCCCATGCCTTGTGAATCCAATGAAGGCTTCTGCAGAAACTGTCTCAGCCATGCCTCTACTTACTTGTTAGTGGAAGGAACAACATATAAGTCTTGGTAAAGCTTTTATGGATTGCAGAGTTGCTTACCTCATGTTTTATTTTTTAGATCCTCAAATGAATTGCACATTTCCTAAGAGATTCAGTATACAAATAATTTCTTGGTTCACGGATCGTCCCTGTTGGAGTGTGCAACCAAAGAATAAAAAATGCAGTTTGTGAAATAAATGATTGCTCTCATTATTCAAATACTATATTCCTAAAATAACACTCTCTCTTATTTGGGATTTCATAGCAGACCCAAATATATATATATATATATATATTTAAAACGAGTAGATAACCACTTGATAGAAACATCTGAAATAGTTTATGGGAATTTTCCAACAGAAAGAGGCCATGACTCTTAGCAGATTGTCAAGGTAAGATAGTACATCAATTTTTTTATATGAAAAACAGCAGTAGAAGAAAAGAGCTTGCAACAAAATTCAATTATGGGAATGCAAGACCGTTCACATACTGCACATGCTATCTATAGTGAATAAAAAATAATGAATTGTATAGTGTATTTTATTAATTTTTATGTAGAAAGATTTTCCAAAGGGTATGCTATGATTAAGTGGACCTACCAAGTAGCTCATGAATTGCTAAGGAACACTTGCCCATCCAGTAATTTGCTATTAACCTTGCCTAAAATTACAGCTTTATAATTTTTAAATCTATGTTTCAGTCTTATATGCTATGTATATATAGAACATTTACAGGTAATGCTACTGATAGAGATTTTAAGATAAAGCAATTGTTACTTTCACCGAAAAGTAGAATAGTACAAGATTTTCAGAACTCTAGCTACTAAATGCTGAGATAGTTACATACTCCAACCCTTTCTTCTGCTACAGTTTCTTCTTTTCCCTCTATTTATCCTTTTCAGTTGCTTTAGTTCTCTCTGAAGGTGCTTCAAAAAGTAAACATGGGACACTTAGTATTGTAGATACCTGGTATTTCAGATTTACTCACACTTAGTCATCTTAAAAGATGGTGCTATTATTGGCACTATGGCAATGAAAGCAGGAGTCACCGGGGTGATTTCATTTTCAAATCTTCACAAGCTAAACTTTGGGTAAAAGCCCATGACAAAACAATGATTTTCAGTTCTTCTATTTCTTTTCTAAATTAAGTATACTTAATTCTTTAGGGATTTCTTAAAGAAATTGAAATTAACTGAAAAGCACAGAGCTTTGCATTTTTTCCTATTTAAGCTACAACTATTGCTTTAAAATTAGAACTGCTGAGGAGAAGAAAATAAAGTTACAGTTAAATTTTCTTAATTGGCCACATTTAGTACAAACTGAGATCTATAAAATGCAAATGCCATCATAGATCAGGCTAAAGTTCTATGATCTGACATTCTGTCTACTGTATTTATTTCTATGGCATGCCTCTATAGAATGTATATTGTTTTCACCCTTTCAGATTACTTTAGTTTCTCAATGAAAATATATATTTTCCTTTGGAAAAAATGAATGCAAAAATGTTACTGATTCCATTATCTAGTTGTAAATTGGTACTGTTTAAAAGACCCAACATAAACTGGGGGCAGAAGAAAAAAAATATTAGTGGATATCAAAATGTATTTAACTCCTGAAGCATCAATACCCACTAACTTTGAGTTGTTTGCTATTGATTATCACAAAGGAATTCTGTTGATCACAACTCACCTGCCAGTAGTAAAGAGCTGTCACATCTACTGCACTTTTCTGCATTTTTGTATTAGCTGATGGTATTGATAATTTCAGTTCAAAGAAGTTTGATAAAACGGGAGACACAAAATTTCCCCATCTGCTCCACAAGGGACAAGAAACATTTTGTTGATGTTACAGCACAAGCGCAGATTAGGAGAGTGTCACTGTTACTGAGGCTTTACAATGAACAGCACATTTCTGGGAACTGCAAACCACACTTGAATTCTGAGGTTAAGGTCAGAGACCTTGGGACTTCAGTCCCATGAGGATGAAAAAAATACTCAAAAATTTGTACGAAATATAAACTATATTACAAATTAGAATAGGAGTTTATACCCATATATTTATTATTAGCATAAACCCATTTCATTTTGCATAACATACTGACATTAGGCATGATGAAAAATATCAGAAAGGAAAGATGTGCAGATGTCTGAAATATGTTATTTGTCTGAAATAACTCTGTAAGGGTTGAAAATTGTTACAAAACTGCAAAGATCCAATTATTAAATGAAAGCAGACTGGAAAACTATTACCTGCAACAATAATAGTAACTAGATGTAATTAGAATAAACATTATTAGATAGTTTGCAAAGTAATTTATTAAAATTAAACTGTCAATTAGCTCATAAAACCTACTTTCCTAAAACAAATCTATTCAGCAAATTTAAAAGAATTCTAATCAGAAAGGGGCTTATTACTGTTTTTAAAGGAAAATAAATGCCACTGCTTCATACCTCAACATGCACTTTACCTTCTTGTGTGTATAGTGCAAGGCATATTTATTGTGCAAACATATATGCAATGCATAGATAACTATTAAAGGAAACAGATTAAGCTATGAGTTCTTACAATGTAAAAAAACCCCAAATCCGAAACAAAAAAATTATATTAATACTTTTCATTTTCATAATTTGAAGGATTAACTTGAAGTTTTATCAGAAATTAAATGGTTGGGTTTTTTTTTTTTCACATTAGTCTTGCATTGTACTTATGAGAATTAATAGGTTACTTCCTATTCATTCTGAAATTTTATGTTCTTTCACCTGTAAATGCTCAACAGCTGAAGATTTATAAAATTGCTCAGAAAGTATCTAAACCCAGAAATATTCTCAGCAACAGAACTGTCCTTTTAAATGTTGGTGCCTTCCCTCAACATTTTTTAGAAATTCTGTCTTAGGGAGACATTGACTGAGACAAGCAGGCAATTCTGACTCAGTACTTTTGTGAAAGGATGGGGCAGGAGAGGAGAAGAAATCCCTTCAAAGGCTTTTGTCAAGAGATAAGAGATCAGAACCCATTCACAGGGCTGAATTGAAAAGAACAGCATAGATGTTCAGATCTTGGGGCACCAGGTTATGGATTATTTCCATATCTGGACAGATTTCCTTACTACTATTATATAAGAAACAAAAATCCAATAGATTTATGGCATATATATTTATACAATAGTTAGCCGATTAACTGCTAATGCTACAGAGTAGTTTTCAGTGACCCCATTTCAGAAAGAAAATAAATAAAAACCTATTTTTAGATACATATATGGGTTTCCAAGTTGCTAAGAAAGAATATGTGTGTGCATTGCTGCTCTGTTTTTAGTTTGTTCTTCTGTTTTTTATTCTCTTCAAGTAATATATTTATTATATATATGGGGCACATATTGCGTGGATGGGAGACAGAAAGCTAGGTCCTCACCTATAGAGCACTGAATGGTATTTTTACATTTTGTTCAGTGAGGTAGTTTTTTTGTGTGTTTAATTTGGGTGGTGGTTGTCAGGGTTTTTTTGTGATCTTTTCATATCAGACCATTGCATTTTGGAAGACACTGCAAAGTTTTGGGGACTAAGTATATCTTAGTTCTACACTAACAGGTCCATCTCCTGCTTTCCTTGAGCAGGAGCTTCAGGAGATATATACTGCAGCGTGAAACAATTTGTTCTGTTTGTGGATCTCAATCTTTCAGGAAAATTTATATTGAAAATGAGCAGGGAATCCTGTTTTTTCAGTCACACACTAAGGAATATAAATTTGGTACAATAGATCCTGATTTCAGTTCTGTTTCTCTGATGGTTTATCCAGTATTGCTGACAATATAGAATGCAAATGCTCTCAAAATAAAGTTAAGCTATTGTTCTTCAGAATTCTTTGGTGCATTAAAGACAGAATACGTCCAAAGATAGATCACAGAAGTTTAACAGAACAATACTATGGGCTAAACTGCTGGAAATAAATGTACAAACTATAAAATTATCAAACAATTAACTTTTTGGACTGCATTGTGATCTACCCTTTGGGTAAAATAGACCAAAACACCTGTTAAATAGCACAAAATGTAATTTTACTTAATGGCCTTTAGTTCTCTAATTTGCTCAGATCTTTGGAAAAGATGCGATCAGGAAAAGTATTTTATTCCCACTGTGGAATGAAGTGCCGATTTGTTCCAGTTCCTTTCAGTGTGTGCATCGTGCTTATGCACAAAGAGAAATTCGTTTGCAGATGAACAGTTCAGCTCCAGGAATTTGCTACTAGAACTATGATATTAGAAAAACCAAAAAACCTCATGATATAAGCATATATGCTCCTGGAAGGTACACTTTTGCTTTTGTTGGGGTGGATTTTAATGACTTAGGCCAATAAAAGTACAAAGATTACATTAAATTCATATAAATTATTCTCTGAATGTGATTCGGTCCTTATCAGCTCAGAAATTCCTAAAATGAACAAAATAGTTTTCTACACACAAAATGCATAATATATGGAAGAGTATTTCGATCTTCATCATCTGTTTAAGTCTTAATATTGTAGAAACCAGCTCTTCCGGTGTATTTGGCCCTTCTGCTGTGCTCAGCACCCAAAAGTCTCTGTAACATGTTAATTGATCTTCCAGAAGTAAATCTTAAATACCTCACCCACACAAATCTCGATTTCTGTTAAGCCAAAGTAGTCCAGCAAGCCCAGGTAAGTTGGTCAGAAGGTTACCTCCTAAAAGTAAGGCAACATTGGGAAAGACTTTGAAAAATCACAACATAAATTATTTTTCTAGGACATAATTCTTCCATTTCAAAATCCTAGGAAAAAAGTGAAAAAGGAACTTTTACCCATTCAAAGAGAAACAAAGGGATTAAAAATGTGGGGCATTGTACTCCTTGAATGCAAGTAAAACACTTCTGTAAAAGTGCTGCTTCCAGGTAGACTAGAAAGACAGAAGCACAGGAAAAGTGGGTGAATATTAAAGCTATACCAGTTTTATATCTAGAACTTGCTAGTTACATGGGCATTTGGTGACTATCTATTTAATGGCAGTACAGAGGGTAGGGGCAGCATGAAAATTAAGTCATAACACCTGGGCTCAAATGTATAATGCAGGGTGAGACATAAGTAACAGAAGAAAACAAATCACATACAAATGAGTCCCATATCACTCATCTGTAATAACAATTAAGTTCAATTCAGGGTTTATATTTCCCCACCCACCAACAAAGCTTACTCGAGGTTATCTTTCTCCTTTTTTTTCAAAGCAATTACAATCTATATTAGTTGAATTATATTATCACATAGAAATAAACACTTATACTCCCTAATGATGAAAATAATTTCGCAGAGAACAAAAGGTTCAGTTGCTTTTGTTTTGTTTTGTTTTTTTAAATATAAAATGTATCTTTGTCTATAGTAATCAGCCATTATTTCTGGCAATATCCCTTTGGCTCCCTTGCCAGCTGGAAAGGAAAACAATTATATAGTTGGCATTTATTTAGGATAACAGTTTCAGAGTCACTGTACAAGCAAGTATTTTCATCAGTGCTATTTAGATACTTAAGAATTACCCTTCCAATTTGTTTCAAGAAATTATTTTCATCCTTTGAGATTCAACTCAAAACTGAAAGATACTTGATAGACAGAAAATTATGATTTCATTTGAAAGTTACACAGATGTTTAGAAACGAGTTTCAGAATGCTTTATGACATTTACCAGTGATTTCTAGTTGTGTATAGAAGAGAGAGATGGAAGAAGTTTCAGGCCTGAGAAAAATTTATCTAAGGATAAGATGCCCCATTCCATTGAAAGAATACATGAATGCCACCCCCTCTTTATATTATATGTTTTAACATATATCAGGTTTTGTAAGTAGCATTTTCCAGGCATAAGGTAAAAAATAACAAAAATAAATGAAAAAACACTGGGAAAAAGCCATTATGAAAAGGAATGAGCTTTTAAAAAAACAAAAAGAAAACAAACACAAGCCTTGTAGAAAATTGTAGCTGCTGTCATTATTAGCTGGCTGATTTCTTTTTGACATCACAGAAGATCCTCAGGGAAAAACTGTGAGATGAAAGTGCAGAATGATCTGTGGTATAGAAATACATAAAAATGTGATAGATGAAAATGATTTATATTGTAAGAAAAAAAAAACTTGTATTGGTAGCTGGTCTTAGGAGGTGGTACACCAAAATCTTACAGTGCAATGTTATAGCAGTTTGGGAAAAATCCTAAGAAAAAGCATAAAAAGCATTAAGAAGAAGAAAACCATGAGGAAAGATTCAAATGCTTAAAAAAAAGGCAAAAATATACAATATTTTTAGCCAGGAACAGCACTTTTAAGGAAAGGGATTAAATACAATAGCCACATTTCATGCTGAATGGAAAAAATACTGGTTTTAGGTGACACTAGAAAGTATCTTGAGAACATATATAAGGTGAGGAAGGAAGGGAGATGACTAACAATTACACACTTAAAATTTAATCTACTATTACCCCTGAATACAGTGTTGTATCCTGTATGAACAGCATCAACATAGGTATAATAGAATGCCATGGATTTTTTAGGTATCAGGTTGTAATACAGGAGACAGCAGCAGAGAAAACATTAAAAAATATTTATTAAAGACAATAGCAGAGGAGATATAGCTAAATCAGTTGAAACAATCTGATAAGTATGGGGAGCAACAGCTGGCCCAAGGAATGATACACCATAGCAGTATAGGCAATTTTGTGTTCTTACCTATATTTAGTATTTAGTGGCAATTTACTGCAGTTCTATTGGCAGTTCATAGGGATTGCTTTGTGCTTCTTCATGTCTTCAAGCTCTTTTTTCTTTTTTCTTTTTATCCAGAGGCATGAAATTTTCAGTGTTTGAGTAACTTAGGAACTAAAATCCAACAAAATTTAGATTCAGGCACCTACATATATTTAGAAATCTGGCCCTTAGGAACAGAAACCCTAAAGTTATTTAGTGGTATTTTTATTGGTTATGGAATTTTGCATCCTGAGGTACACCTGTATTTTTGAGAGTTTGGCCCGTATGCAGACAGAATGTGACACATATCCAAAAAATTAATTAAATATGATCTGAGATCATCTACTTATTGTTAAAGACTGGTAGGGGAGTGAATTGTGGCCCATGTATCATAAACTGTAACAGAATATCATTCTATACAAATACACAGGTCTTTGCATTTCACACTAAATGTGTGGCTAAATGGCCTTCATAATGCATCTCAAAATCCTAAGACTGAGATCTGTTTCAACTTTGAAGCAACTCATACACATAAATATCTAAATCCAGAATGGGGAACCTAGTAAATTCTTTTTCTAGGGAAAACAGCTGAATATGATCCAATAAAACAGAGGAGAAAATCCTCATGCAAGTTAGCATCTTAATCATGCCTCTTACCGTGCCTAATGCTCAGTGAAAAACTGCACACTAATTAGTACTTTTAGGCTGGCCAGATCCCCAAATTAAAGGCTGGCACATTGGCAGGCACTACATGGCTTCAAAACAGATGTTCCAAGAATTATACAGCCAGTTTGCAATTGGTTTTTATCTCTCTTCTGCTCACACCCTCCATTTTTTCTCCTTCAAGTGTATAATGCCTCAGTAGCTGATGATGTTCTGATGAGAGCAAAGATTCTCCAGGTTTCTATGGGATTTATATGCATAGAATATAGCTCAACACATAACCATTACATGAGGCTTTGTTACACTGTGCTCAGAAAAAGGGAAAAAAGAGAACAAACCATTTCATGTTCTGCATCCTCTCCAGTCCAATCCTTTGTGTTGTAGGCGAAGGTTTTTGCGTCAAAAAGAACATTCTGCCATTTCGTCTTTCTCATTAGATAGGCCCTTCACTGTAATGAAATACATTATTAAAGCCAGAAATACTACGCCAAACCAAACTAGTGACAGAATAAAGCAACTAGGCAAAGCTTTAGTTTGCTTCCAAAAATCATTATCTGCCCAGATGTTTAGTCATAAATAATTAATGCAGTCATTTTGGTTTTCAGAAATGGACAAAATTTTTTCTGGGAAAAATCTAGGAAACATTTCTTAAATTTCCAGACAAAGGTTTGGGTGCAGCTGATAGATTTTTTTAATCTATTAAAAAATAGATTAGGAAGAAATTTTACTTCAGCAGTAACAGTCAAAGAAGGAAACAAAAAGAAACTTTAAAGAGTATATTTTGCAGGCATGGGAAGGAGTGCTCTAATTCTTCTTTAATAACTCAAGAGAGGATAAATTTTTCCCTAACATAGTATTGGCTGCACACTGACAGGAATAAATTTGACGTCTGGCAGCAAAAGCATCTGCTAAGATCTACTTAAGGTTTTATAAATCTATCGTGTGGTAAGTCTTTGCTATACCAGACTAGCATAATAAAACAAAAACCTAGACTTCTGCATTAAAACTAATTAGTAAGTAGAGTGAGACTTGGGAAAGCGGCCCAGATGAGGTCAGCCTCATGGTAAAAGTTTCTAAATATGTAGAGGACCTAAAAAGTAAGTATCCACTGACAATAGTTCTTTCAAGTTTTAGCAAAAAATAAACCCCCTCACCATCAAATAAGCTTTCTACCTTTTGAAGGCAAGTAAATGCTAGCAACTTTTCTCAAGTTTGTATAAAATAACAGGCCCTGCTGAAACAGCCTCTAGCCTTTTATCTCATTTCATCCTGGACAGCTACATAGAAATGCTTTGATTCAACTAATGATTACTATTCCCCAAAACAATTTAAAGGAGCATCTGAATGTTCTTGAAATGGAATGGAATGGAGGGAGTAATGTGAGAAACATAGTAGAATGCAAAAGGATTTAAATCATTACAGAGTAAAATCCATCTTCAGAAAGATGAGGAAAGAAAATACTGTATTGCATTCACCTTCAAAATTTCTCCAGAATTGTGTATTCATGTTCCCACCCAGTTCTGAAGAAAACCCCTTCCTACAAATATTCTTACTTGTTTTTAAGCTTCTGTACCGAATTAATGCTAGACCCAATGTTAGTGAGCAATTTGTATTTATTTAAAAATGAGTCTATGCAGTAGTGGGGGAAAGTGTTGAAAAATTCTTTTAACTTTAGCACAATAATGTTTGATTCTAATATCCATGTTTAATGCTTGGTTTTGTACTACATAGTGCTTAATACAAATGCCAGAGATTAATGTGGCCTGGCATTAATTCTCAATATCTGTGACTAATAGTCTTGTACCAGCTATTGCTTCCTTATTTACCAATATCAGTGATTATTACATATGAGCAGATGTCTTTGTTTTGAGAAAAGGGTTGTGTGTCACAGCAAGGACTAGAAGTACATTATGACCTGACCCTGTCTTTGAGATGGTCTCAAGGAGGAAAGATTCTTTAGGTGATCCAGAACCACATCCAAATAAGTCCACTGCAATAAGTAGCATATATGAATGCATTCAGGAAATGTAATGAATATGTAATAAGGATGTAGTGAGTATGTATTGCTTTCATTAATACAGCCAGGTCTGTTAAGCTGCTGGGTGTGCATGTGGGAGAGATTCCCCCATGTACTCAGTGTGCTAAATATACAAATGCTGTCTTTCTAACTTGTTGGAAATTTCACTTCCCATTTTTCAGTGACATTGAGGAGGTAAAACATTTGGTTTATTTTCAGGAGTATCAGGGGTTCTTGTGTATATATACATATATATTTATACCAATATTTACTGTGAAATAGCCCGTATCAATCTCTCATGTTGTTTCTGAAAAGGAAAAATGTATCCTAGATTTATGGTATTTTTTAAAATATGGTCCAAAATTGTTCTTAGGAAAAGCTTAAACTCTCATTATATTCTATGCTGACTGATTGCTAAAACAAAACTAAATTCAGGCCAGAGAACAGACTCAGCAGTGTATGTAATTATTTAAATTTAAATCTGATGGTCAAGGTCTCAGGCTTGATACAGCCTAGTGGAAAGTTTAATGTTGGAATAAAAGTCTATTCCACAGTTGCATCTCTCATCTGCAATGATAAAACTTGAGTTGACAGCTGGAAGAGAAGCAGACTTAAAGCTTTGTGGGTCAGCCACAAGAGAAAAAGGCATGCTGACACACAGAAAGCATTAGCACTTATGGAAAAACCTACTCATTGTACAAGTAATAATATATTAAGTTAGAGTAGAAACTCCTATACTGGTAATCACAAGCTCTCATGAGTAATTTATTGGAAGGCATATGAGCAAATATTCAACACGGCAAGAACAGCTCCATATAGAGCAATGAGAAAAGAAAGAAAGAATGATTAAATAATCACATCTAAAAGTACAGAAAAAAATAAAGCAAGAATATTAACTGCATATCTTGATCACTAATTTCCAAAATTACTGTTTCTTAATGAGATATATTTTATAAAGCTGTTAGCAGAAACTGCTCCAATATTTTTCTCTTGTGCTGATCTGTTGTGCTTTTATCCAAAATATGAAAAACCAGAAAGAAGATCAGATCAAAATCTAGAATGTTTCTTTTACATCAACTTCACCATCTCAGCTTCTAACATTAAATCTCTTTTCACCAAATATTCACTCTCAGTCTCTCACTCGGAGCTCTGTAGAAGGGCTGGAATTTCAGGATCTGGTAGGAAAAATATGCCTTTAGAAAAAGGCTTGTCAAAAGCTTCAGCCAGGAAAAAGAATTAGAAAAATAAACAGTCCAAAATTATTTTATGCTGGCTGCAGGTATTATTAAATGGATGATGAATGAGGGCCTTGTATTTACAACTGATTTATTTGTTGTGATTTTTTTTTAATAGAGAGATGTATTTCTCTAGATACTAAGTTCTGGTCTCTGTCTGTCTGTTTATTCTTTTGTTTATTTCTTTCTCCAGATGACATTTATTATTGATTAGAAAATAACATTTTTAATGACAAACAAACCAATGCAATCCTAAAGTCAACAGCTGGCAGAAATGAACAAGTACAACACAATGAATATATGAATAAGAATTGAAGCTCTGAGGTTGGGTTAGATTTTCTTACCCTCTCAGGCTCAGGAAATATGTGATTACATCTCTCTCAGAATGGCCTGACAACCCCAGCAGCACTTTCTAGAACTATTTTTGAGGAATAAGCTAGTGAGAAAGTAGTACACGTGTCCATTTTCCAATCTGTTTCCAGCTCTGTGATATTTCATTATTTCACAGTATGTATACCTTAATATATAATAGTGTAAGAGGTGGGAGACAGAGATCATAATTTCCTTATAATTTTTCAGGCTTAATTATGTTTCTTAGTTGCTGAGTTGTTAAGAAATACTAATAAAATACTGTTGGTGTTACTGCTCAAAAGCGAGAATTAAGGGGTTTTTTTGTCAGTCTGTATCTGTCAGGATAGACCTAAAATTCCAAAATATGGAAAGATTTTTAGCCAAAATACTAATTTTAAAATTGCACAGCAAAGAGAAAAGCAGAGGAAGGAAAACAACTACTGCATAACTTTCAGTGCAGTGAACCAGATTTCATTGTTATCTTAAAAAAAAGTGTGTGGAGTTACTGTAAATATTGTTACACTTTTATTGTTACTCTGTCTCACAATATGTTGTGATGTGAATCTTGGGAAAAAAAAAACAGTCGGGGCATTGCAAGAGTGTGTAAATATATATATATATATATATGTATAAAATTAACTCCAATATTTAAATTGCCTAATATTTAGGCAAAATACTAGCATACACTCTGACAATTAAAAAAAAAAAAAAAGTTTCCCTGAAAAGTATCCTTGCAAGCTGCTGTTCAACAATGCTAAAATGTAACAGGATTTGATATCACTTTGTGAAAATGTATTGTGCCTTTTGGAAAGATAGGGTCAGGTTTTCAAAGGTGAAAAATGTAAATCCCAAATATATTGCCAAAATAATTTATGGCAAAAAAACTCTTCTTAAAGATGTTAAAAATTGTACAACTAGGGAAAAAAAATAATCTTACCTCTCAGAGCTATTCTTAGGGAAAATTACTTTGACTTTTAAAATTTGTTAATATATTTTCAATTTGGTTATTTTAAAAACTCAGTTTTGTCTCTGATTTCACCACAGAAGATCAATTTTATTTTCTTTTTTCTGTCATCTTACAAAAGCTTGGAATTTTTAGTTATCAAGAAATAGGTTTCTTTGATATCTAATTCTTCAAAAAATTCTTTGACAGAATCTAAAATAGTATTTTATTTAGCAGGGGGAAATCCTTGAAGACTAGGCTTTCTGAGCTAGGACAATTCACATTTTAGTAGAGTTTAGTTTGACTGTTGTGGCAAAATTACAGCTATATTGAAGTTTATCAATACTTTCTGTCACATAATTTTCCAGCTTCAATGCAGGAAAATGCGTGACATGGCTGGCTCACCTCTGCTCACTGCCTATTATTGTCAGTGTTTGATGAATAAACTAAAACAAAGCAAAAGAATATAAAACAGGACATCAGATGGTAGAGTACATTTCCATTTCTTCTTTGGACAAACATTGATATGAATACTAATGAGCAAGCAGAGCACTCTTGTTTCACAATAAACAAGGTTAAAAAAAGATTTGGACTAAGGCAGTACATAGCCTCTTTTATTTTCAACTCAATATTTTTCTGGTGTCAACTATGCGATTTTAGGCTTATCTTCCATCTGAATTATGCAGGTTATTCACCATACAAAATTGATATTATAATTTAATCTTCTCTCCCTATTCATTTGTAAAGTGCCTATAAAAATGGCTCCCAAATGGAAAACTGTTAAGAACAATGATATAATAAACAGAATAAACCATATTTCAATAAATCTCTTATTCTGAAAAAAGCTGCTTTTGATTTCTCTGTACACTGACAATTAAAGTCTAATTTATGGCTTCAGTATTTTCAAATGCTACTTCAGTATGTGGTAGGAGTATTTTTTCTTGGGTATCACAGTGCAACAACAAAATATTATTAAGCAAATAATACTACAAAAGAAAGAAATTAGAAGAATGATATAAAATCTATATTCAATTATGTGAACACAATTTGCAGAATATGTAATGTACAAAGGAGGAGCGAAGTAAGTTGTAATTCTTAAAAATAATATGTTTATTTATACATTTAGATGAAGAATATAAAACAAAAGCAAGTCAGAATTTTATACCCAGCACTTATTTTTTAAAAGTAAAATGTTTTCCTACATAGTGCTCATTTTGAAGCTTACTTATTTTCTACCCAGTAATGCATCTTGTTTCTTTTTTATGTGTACAAATTATGAACAAATATGTCCCTATTAGAATAAGATAAATATAATTGGGAATATGCACCATGAATGTTATCTTGGTTGGTCAGCTGAGACAGCATTATTTCTGGACTTGCTCGTATGAATTCCAAGGAGCAGAGATTTCAGAACAACTGTGTGTATTTTCAAGGATAACTGCTGTGCATGCATATGTGCATTCCCAAGGTGGAAACACAACTTCTTCAGTCATACTTGTGGGCAAAATGTGATTCACATCTTACCTTTGGAAAGAGGAACTTAATCAGAATATTTTTTTTTACTGTTAAAGTAATTGTGATGTTTTAGTAACTTCGTGATGCAATATAGTTGTCATTTCCTGAAATTCAATAAGTATTTAAGTACATTTTTCTGCTTTCTTTCTCTACATACACCGGTTATCCAAACCCAGCTATGAGCAGAGTTAATTCCAAAATGTAGCACATTATCTTTCCATTGTTGTTACTAAATTGTTGAATTTATAAAAACAGTTGAGACTGATACTCTATTTTCATAAGCAGAAAACTGTTCTTTAAAATTGAAATTAAAAGTCAAATCTGCCCACAAATGACTTCTTCACAAACCAGTGCCTTTTTCCTTGAGTTTGACAGTGCTTTTGATATCTTTCTGTTGTTCCCCCAGGCATGAAGGCAGCAACAGTGTTTTCATTTAGCATGAAATTCACACCTGCAGAAAAGCACAGACTGAGCAAAGAAGGGCTTAAGTGGGTGGTAATTAGTATAGCTGGATGGGGTTAATCTGTACCTAACAGAAAATTATGTTTTAATGGACATGAAGAGATGCCTGCAGCCTACCTTTGAGAGTGGTGGTGGTTCTCCAGTGACTTCTACCCCTCTCTGGAATTCTGTAAATGCATTCTCATGGAGACCGCTTTGTCTCTTAGCGTGGGAGAGCATCCATGCACCCAGCAAAAATCCATCCATCCAGATCTTCATGTCAAGGGGCTGGAAGAGCTGAGCAAAGGACACTGTTGTGGCTGTGTCTTGGTGGCAGGAGTGAGGGAGAGCTCACTGAGGCTCTGAGCTGTCTAAAGGGCTGAAAGTTCTGCATTTAGCACAGGGTGGGATATCTACAGGGTTCTGGAAGGTGCTTAGTACTGCTTTGGATGTACCTATTTGTTGGGAAAGATTAATCAGGGAAACTTGATAAATATGATTGCTTGGCAAAAGATTCTGAAAATGTGAAACCTGAAGTTGAGCTAGAAATGGAAGCTTACTTTGAGTTGTAGGATACCGAGTCTTAGTCACTATATAACCTAAAGACAACAGCCTGGCCAGCTGAAGGAGAATCCCTTTGGATTGAACAATACCTTTCTGCTGGCTGAGGGATCCAAAGGTCAATGTAGCAAAACAGAAAAGTCTAAAGAGTAGTTTTTAGAGTTTAAAATATAACACATGGTAATGTAGTAGTTCTTGTAGGCTGCATGTAGATTCTATAGGATTTTGTGTCTTGTATTGGTTGGTCACTGTAAATTAGAATATTCATCACAAAAGGAGATAGAATGGATTGGAACCAAGACCTCGCTCTCCTTTCCCTGCTCTTACCTCTGCTCTCTTCCCCCTGCACTCTGACCCCTGCCAGCTTGCTCTCTCTCTCTCCTCTCTTCCTAGCCCATACACTCTTGCTCTCTCTCGTTCTCTCTCCGGGACTTCCCTTCAGCCCAGGCTGGTGGCTGAAGGGAAGGCCCTTTCTACCCACGACCCCTGCAATAAAACCACATATTCTAGAATATCTCAGGTTTGCAGAGTACCTTGTCCCTGTAAGTCATGGATGCTTCTACACCTATTGGATCTATACTGCTTCTTGAGATAGGACTCAAGTTCACAAAGCCAAGTGGCTTAATCTAATGATGCTACCTGGTGTAACAACACCTCAGTGTGAGCAAGTTACGGACATTACATCATCAAACTGGATTGGTAATAAGTACTTCATTCCTTAATAAGATAAATGGGAAGAACAAGAGGTAGATATTTTAGAGAACTCTTTATTTTATGCTCAAGTATTACCTTTTTCCTGAAGATTACTGAAGTGCACAAACTGGTGTAATTTTTTCTTCCAGGAAGATCTGCAGTATCAATGAGAGTTTCCATCAGCACAGTCAGAACTCACATGAAATTGAGAACAAATCTCAGAAGTCATAAGAGGCTGCAGCTCATAAAGTTGCAGCTGATATTCTATCTTATCTTCTTTTGTGGAGCTAGAAAAATTTAACTTTTTGTGAGTCACCTATTTAGGATGAGAAAAAAGTATTACTCTCTTGATGAAATCCTCTTTGCAAATACAGTTTTCATTCCCTGAACACAACAGAATCTAAACAATAAAGAAAACTACTTTTGTTCAGTGCTCTGAGACCTTTTTAAAGACTATGCACCTAAAAACTCTTTTAGATTCCTTTTTAGCTCAGGGTAAAATTATGGGGTTTTATTGTTATATACACATTTCTCAGCAAGCTACATCCACTCAGCCTGTAATCTTTACATTCCTGTTTTTCAGGTTTTTTTTCTTTCTGCCTAACTACAAGTTTTGTGGCATATTGTAAGCAAAAATTATTATTGTTTAATTATTTATTATTATTGGGATTTAATTTGGCACACGGGGCCACAAGCATGACTAAGAAGGGCAATGAGCAATGTACGAGGGCAGGCAATTATTAATTTGACTTTGTCATTTAACCAACATTTCCTTATTTTTTTTGTCTTCACAACAAATATTGGCCAAAAAACCACCTTCATTCCCTGGGTAAGCTCTTGTTTGGACAGAGCTGTATTCTTGGGATATTTTCTCTTTATGAGTGTTTATAAATTTTTTTTTTTTTTCATTTTATAAATGTTAACTCTAGGAACCTCACTGAACTGTAGGAAATGAGCTAAGATCTTCTGTAACAGCAGAATATAGTCTTCAAAAGTTGTTTCTGTCATTGCCAGAGACTTCAGCTTCACTTCATTATTCAGTCACTTACAAAAGCAATCTTGAATACTATTTGTCCTTGAACATGAGTAGTTCAGATTGTCATTTGCTTTGAGAAACCACTCATTCTCAATTCTGATAGCAGGTTTGAATGCTAATAAATGTTAGGAAATGAACTTTAAAAATGAACCAGGTAAAATTAGCAGCAAAGATAGAAGTGTATTAAAAACACAACTTTACTATTTTCAGTAAACAGACATCTTGTTTTTCAAGTGGTTATTATAGACCAGAAGTGTCAGGTTTACTAGAATAATATAAATCAATGAACTAAAAAAAAATGAACCTTAACAGATTGCTTTTTCAGAGCACAGTCTGTTTTAAACACAAATCCTTAAAAACCAACACATCCTCAATCTAAAGTGAACCAATCCCTATAAATGGTAAATTGTGTTATTCCAATTCTTTGAAAGATATTTTGTCAATGATGCGTGTTCTTACAGTGTCACACTGCCTATAACATGACAGGGGACTGTCTCAGAACCCCGTTATTCCCTAGGATTTCTGCTTTCTTTCATGGATTTGTTAAAACCCAATTCCTCACTGTCACAGCCCTAGGTGTCTGCTTATTGCTCCTTATTTATATTCAAGTTTCCTATCCCCACTCTTCCATTCTATCTCTTGGTATAACTCTCTTTTATACTGACTTTTTTCTCTTTTTGGAAGGGTCTTTCAAGTTTCCTCCTTATCAAAGGGCCAGTGTTCAACAAGTTTTTCTTCACTTGTCATTGCAAGTTTTCCAAGATTTTTTTGGTCTTATAAATTCTTTACACTATATCAAATACAACTGTGCTTGTGTTTTATCTCCCATCTTGCCAGTAGCTGAAAATACCTTCAATTTCAGCATGTTTTATTGCTGAAATGCAATTTTCCAGTACTTACTAATGCTTATAATACTTTATACCTTGCCTTTCTCTTTATTTTCCCCCTCTTGCCTCTTCTCTTCTATAGGGTTATTCTGTTTTGTTCTCTTTTTAAGATGCCTGCCTTCTCTCCACCTTTTCAGACGTGTACTTTTGTGTTCTCTTCTATTACTTTCCTGTTATGTCTGGGAAAGCTATTCATGGTGTTTGCATTTTGACCTGTAATAGGAGGAGAAGCTCTAAGGAGACAAAGGAAAGTAAGGGAGTTACTAATGCCATTATCAAAGCAGTAGAATATTCTGAGTTGTGGAATATTTGCATTAATCAGATTATTTGTACATATTATTTCTTAGTACAAAATAAACCGATTATGTGTTCCCACACTACAGACATTGAGCAAATAGGCAGATAGATAAATTGGTCTGTTCGATTTGTGAATGTTCTACTTCTTATACTAAATAGTAAAAAAATAAGAAATTGTGTGTTGAGCTTTTAGTATGTAATTTTCTGCTGTCTCAAACTCAGTCAATATAGCTTTCCTATACAGATTACAGCAATGGTACCTATAACACCAGTGAAGCAAAAAATATACAGATGCCATTAAAACACAACCAATCTATTCAGAGCCAATAAAGTAGCAATTAGATAACTTACATCTGCATATATTAAAATAAGCAAGAGAAGTTAATTAGAAAATCTTACATCTGCCTGTTTTCTTAAGGAAATTACCTTACAAGATTCTTCTTCCTTATCCCAGAATACTTCAAGCAGAACACATATGAAGGAGAAAAGATAAATTAACTCTTAAAGGTTTTTACATTCCCAGAAGTTTACCTGGTGACTAAGCATTGTGAAAAAATACCTGATCAGGCTAAATGGAGCTACTACTCAAGGATTCTTAAATAAATGCTCAAAAAGCCATAAAATATTGCTTCTGCATGAGCTATTCTCAATATGTTTTGGTTTTTGACTAGGAACACAGACAAGGAAGAAATGCACTTCACTTTCCAGTGCCCTGTTCCTTTTACCAAAGACTAAACTCACTTCAGTCACAAAGTTTTTGAATGCTTTCTCCCTTTCCCTGCTCCAAAATCAAAGGGCCCAGAGGTGGATTTTGAAAATTATATACTGTGGAGTTACCAGTTTTTCTGGGAGTAGTTTACCAGAGCCCTTAGCAGATCCATCTGCATCTATTTATTTTAATTTTAGTGGTCAAATGAGGATGAGCTTACAAGCTCAAGTCCACATGATTAAAGGAATTATTTGCCAGAGTTTGACTATCTGACAAATTATCTCCTTCCTTTCCTTATTCTCTTCTGTTCTCCTGAATGGTTTATTTTGAATTACCTCTTGCATGGCAAAATAATCCCTTACAGAATTTTATATAGTACTTAGCTTCAGTTTCTCCTAACTAGATATTGGGGGTTTTTTTCCTAAACTCTTTTAAGAAAAATTATAATGAAGTCACTTTTGGATCATGTTAATGATATCTGAGAATGTCAGCTCCAGTATGTATCCTCTTGAAAAAATATTTTATACCTTTTTCTTGGAAAACATGACAAAACCAAGCAAAACAACACAGCACCAAAAAACAACAAACCACCCCCTCCACACATACAAAATTCAGGCAGAAAAGCACGAATAAAGGAAAAAATACTCTCAAATAAGTCTACAGATGAATTTTTTTTTTTCAGAGCAAATAATACCTAAATATGAAAAGCATGCTAAAATGAGTCTAAACATATGGCACAGGAAGATAGTAGTGTGTTTAAATAGAATTTTGTACTTGGGAAAATATGAGGAGTGATAAAATGCTCAGGTACTGTTTTTCAGAATTTTTGTCTTTTTAAAGCATAGAAGAAGTTAGGGGTTAATGCAATGTATGAAACTGACAAGTGCTCCAGGTATTTGTAATTCTGTCTCCACAAGTTCATTTATTGATCAAGTTGATGTATGCCTTTGCCTCAGCTATTCCTATAAGAACTAGGAATGTTGAAAAATGAACTCTGTTTTTAACAAAAGCTTTTAAAATGTAGTTTATTTTTCCAGACCTAAATAAATGACATTTCAGACAGACTTTTAATATCATGTGAATGCTACAAGGTAATTAAAAGGAAGGGAATATAATCATATTAGTTTCTAATATTAATGACTCTAAGATTTATTTATATTATTTTTTATTTCTCATTAATTTATATAGTATATGAAAATAATTATAATAATAAACATTTTACTATATATTATTTTTCTCTTGCTATTTATAACATTCTTCATACAATTTACTCAGTTATTTGTTGCTCAATTTTCCTAAGTTTTTTTTTTTCGAATTTTCTCTTCTCTCTTTAGGATTTTTATTTGCTTTTGATGCCTTCCCACTCTCTTTTGTCTCATAACTTCTTTCCTCTGCCACTTTTCTGACTAAGTTTCATTTATTATGTTTTCTTTGTTATTTTTCCCTCATGAACCCCTGACTACCAACAAGCAACGAAAACATGCTATTAAAAATAGAGTGATATTTTGGCTTACATCGTTTATATTTCTAACTGTGTTGCTAGGTTTTATCTTCAATTCTGTCCACTTTGTCTTGTCATTTATTCAGGAATCTGGATATTAAAAATCCAACTGGTTGACTGTACAAACAAACAAAACTCCCAACCAAACAAAACCAAACCCCAGGTAGACTAACAGCTTCTGATCATGCTGTCCTAATGTGATTGACAGTATTTTTTATAACATTATGACTTGACAGTCCATAATCATACCTTTAAGAAATCCAGACACAAAAGCTTAAAATATTTTAAAAAACTTGAAATTAGATTATGTGCATGTAGCAAATGTTTTATTTAGCTTTTCTCTCTGGTAAAATTTCTTCTTAACAAGTACTGTTTGTCACCAATATTTATCATAAAAACTACACTTAATTTCTGTCTGTGTCATATGCCCACTGAAATGTGCATCCTAGATGAATTACAGGGCACTCAACTGATAAACCTACAGATCTAATTCTACTAGATCATGTTTATGATGAGGTTGTCAAAATTTCAGACATGTTTCAAGCATCATCCTTTGTCTTAAAACCTCGGCAAACTGAAAACATTTTATTTAATTTTGTCCAGGCTTCATCAGCTTTTTTGCTTTTTTTTATGTAGGCCTCTTCCAGACAACAGAAATTTACTTCAAAGAGCATCAGATTTAATTATGGAAAGAAAACAAAGGCCCTCCTTTCCTTTCATTTGGTTAAAGCTGTGAAGATGAAACTCCATCTGTTTACATTTTTATTCCTAATGTATTCTTTTGTGTCAGGTAACTCTGCTTCAGTGGAGAGAGAGGACCATATACTCCTTAGATGGAGCCCCTAGCCTTTAAAACAAGTCAGATTCAGAGGAATTTCCACAGATGCCCAGACCCTGTTCCCTGATGCTCCTTGCTGCCTTATTATTACTTGACAGCTCGTCTCCCTGAGGGGACTGTGAATATTTTGCCAACAGCCATCCCAACTATTGTCTCCAGACAAAAGAAAGTGGGGTCTTTGATGCATACACTATGAATTCAAATCTTTGGGATTTCTCAGGAGATAGGTACCAAAGGGGTTTGATGAAGCCTGGTTTTTTTTGGGGAAAAAAGTTACCTAAAGCTTTTTGCTACAGGTACTGAATCCTTTGTATCTATTTTAGCATTAAGAGGTCAAATATTTGGCAAGTGGGGAAGAAAAGATAGGAGCTCCGGCTTTGTCCCAGTGCCTTGAAACATGGGGTCTTTTCTTTTGAATGTCTCAGACATCTGATAAAGTACCCCTTCCACCCTGAAACAAAGATCTATTTCCTTCAAGCTTACCCTACAACTATTACTCACTTACTGCTCCCTCCGCCACATTTTTATATGGTTTTGCAGTAACATTGCAGCTTAAATGACATAAGCGTTCTTGCATTAATTGGCAATTTTCTGTGGTCAGAATAATATACTTAAACACTGTGTTATGTTTGTACTGAGACAAAATACAGGAAATTTTCTAGTGGCAATGAAGCAAAATCAGCAGGTGTGATTATCATGATAACTGCACCCCTGGGTGCTTAGGAGCTCACGGCTGCATCTGGCCCATGGTTATCTCTCCAGGGGTGAGATTATTTCATGATAACCACACTGTCCTAATGGCCCATTGTTTAAATAGCATTCATGACCCTTATTCAGAATCTTGCCTCTATTGAACAGACTGAATTTCTCCCCCACCCCAGATGTCTCTACTTTTATCTTTTTAATGTAATTTTTTCTTTGCTCATTTCTATTCATTAGAGAGCAGAATTTGATATAAATGTAGAATTCATTGTCTTTGATACCTGAATTGCAGATAAGTAAAATGTATGGTTTGGATCAAAACAAGAATTTATCTCGATTCTAGGTGTAGCATAACTGATTTTGTGTCACACATCTGGTGGAACCTGACTGGCATTATTTGCTATGAAAATATCAATTCCAGAATAAGGACTTTTCCAGTGCTCTGAATAAAAAATAATGATTCCTACCTTGTCATTGTATTATTGCTAGAGAAGGTGTAAAGAAATAAGAGCAGGAGTAAGAGTTTCCTATCCTTTCTCACCTTCTAGTCATTGACAAGCAGTGTGATTAGCAATTAGACTGAGAATACTTTAAAATGCTACAGAGAGAAAACTCGGGAATTCAAAGAACCAAGGGCTGGGCCATGCAGATGTAAGTTTAGTGCCACCCTTGCAACTCCTGTCACCATCTGATTCCTGGTATGTATCCTCAGCTCTGGCAGGGCTCTCTTACTATGTTTCAATGTCCTATGTCACCTAATTAAATCTGACTAACAGTATGCAACTGTAAACACTGCATAAACACTTAATGAGTACAGAACGAAAATAAATACTTGCAGAAGTATTGCTTGAAGGAAATAATTTATATTTCATATAATAGATTATTTTGCCACTTCCCTTTAAAGGTTAATGTATTTTCCCAGCAGTTTAAGTTGAACACAAAGGCTTAGAAAGAGAGAAAATGACAGGAAACTGAGTGTTACCAAGTAAAAAACAAAGGCTTTCTTTCTCTTAATGGGACTCAAGACACCACTAATCTCATCTGGTTTAGCTGATAAGGTAGGCACTGAGATGGTGAAATGGATTCAAAAGAGGAATCTTTCTTTATCAGGCATATTCAACTTTCATTTTCTTTTTGACATTTTTTTTTCCTTCATAGAAATAAAAAGTTAAGATGATTACTTTTCACGAGGTAGTAATCACTCAATGAGTTAAACCAATATTTTATTTTTTAAATTGAGGGGATGCCACAAGATATTTCTTAATTAATTTCATAATTCCTAAGAGCAATTAAAAGGATTACTGTGAGAATGACTGTTGTAATTTAAATCAATTTTAGTACATAAAATCATTTTATCACCGTATCCTCTCTCCCTAGCAACAGTGGATCAGAGCATGACAGAGAAGTGAAATATGCCCACTCCATTCAGACTGGGTAAGCACAAATTAGAATGTTTGATTGCCTGAGTGCCATACCTCCATTGACTCTGAACAATACTTTCAGGCTTTTCTCTTCCAGGCTTTTCAGGTTTTTAAAACTTTCTTTATTTTACAAACAGGATCCAAAGCAAAAATATTCTCATGTAAAACATAGAATCATAGAGTTTTAGCATATCCTGAGTTGAAAGATACCCACAAAGACTAGTAAGTCAGATTCCTGGCTCTGCCCAGGATCTCCCCAAGAATCCCATCCATTTGCCTGAGAGCGCTGCCCAAGTGTTTCTTGAATATTTGGCAGGTTTGGCGCCATGACCCCTTCCATGGGGAGGCTATTCTAGTGCCAACTGCTCTTTGGACAGAAAACCTTTTCCTAATATCTAACCTAAATCTCTCTTGACAGTTTCCTCCCATTCCCTTGAGTCTTATTGCTGGTCACCACAGAGAATAGATTGGTGCCTGTCCTTGGGTTTCATCTTGCGAGGAAGTTGTAGACTGCAGTGAGGTCTTTCCTCAGTTTCTTCGTTTTCAGACTAAGCAGACCAAGTGACCTCAGCAGCTCCTCACACAGCTTCTCCTCTAGACCCCTCATTGTCTTCAGAGCCTTCCTTTGGACACTAATAGCTTTACATCTTTCTTATAGTGTGGCGCCCAAAACTGTACACAGGACTCGAGGTGAGGCCACCCCAGTGCAGAGCAGATGGGACAGTCCCCTCCCTTGCCCTGCTGGCCATGCTGTGCCTGATGCCCCTAGGACATGACTGGCCTTATATTCACTCATCACATTGTTGACTCATCCTGAGAACATCATCCTCAAGCTCCTTTCCACAGCGCTGCTCTACCGTGTCTTGTTCCCCAGTCTTTATGTACATTCAGGGTTGCTCCAGCCCAGCTGCAGAATCCAGCACTTGCTCTTGTTGAACTTCATGAAGCTGGTGATTACCAAGCTGACTTAATTTGTCAAGGCCTCTTTGCAGGGCCTCTCTGCCTCCCAGTTTAATTTCATTGGCAAACTTACTCAGCTTACCTTCAAGTCTTGCATCTGAGTCGTTTATGGAAATATTGAAGAGAGCTGGCCCTAAAAGGGAGCACTTCGTAACTAGTAACTGAAACATGGCATTTATATTTTCTGGTCCTCTTCTTATGAAACATTTTGCAAAAAATATGACTGAAAAAGCTAGGAGGAATGGAATATATGTTACAGATGGAAATCACTGAACAGAAATGTTCTGCAACTTTGGTATTATTTTTTAACATTAACCAGTAGTACAAAACTTGGAAACAGAGAAACAATAAGATTTTAAGCAATTTACTTCTACACCTAAATTTTGCATCAACAAGTCTATTCAAGAGGCAAGCAACAGCAACACTGTACTTTGTTTTCCCTCTTAACTTCAGGAATCCCAGCTCAGCAACCCCTAGAGAGCTCAGTGAATAATTTAATTCTCCCTCTAGAAATGAAAAATGCTGAAATCCACAGACTTTTCCTCTTCAAACCTCTAAATAAAATTGTCTTCCCATGCAAGTCATAGTTTTGCTTCTCAAGCAGCCACTCAAGCACTTGTCTATTATAGTTGTCACAAGGTATACAAATACAGCCTTAACTTCAAATATTCCAAGTAACTTCCTTGTGAACATTTCATTAATAATAGTTTTGTGAAAGAAAGGGAAAGCTGTGTTTATCTCATAACTTTTCCTTCAGTTTTATTAGCAAATGTCTCTTTTAACCTAAAAGAACTTGAATAAGTGAGATATAAAGGAACAGAAAGATATATTTAAATGAATTGATTAAATCCTGTTATTCTCTAGAGGAATGATATTTGAGCAATTCTTAGTGATCGATGAAGAATTAGGTACTTCTGAAGAAAACATGACCTCCCATTCATGACACAGGATGAAAAGTATAGAATGAAACTTTTCATTCCTAATTTGTGAAATAAATTGAAGGGAATTTCTCCTGTGTAACATAACACTCTATGTTTCACATTCCTCTGCAGAACCATGTTATGCTGCTTTTCATTATTGTATTCTGCTCAGGAAAATATAAAACCTTATATAGAGCTTTCATCATGTGAACTGTCCCATAGGAGCTGAAATTATATGACTTTGAAAGATTATTTGCATCCTTAAAGCTAAGTTTCTTTTAATGCTTAACTTGAATTGAGATCATGCTGCTTAAAATTGTGAAATATTGGGCATCAGAGTTTTTGCATGACACTGAACTTATTTATGAAAACATTTTTATAACTGAAAATGAGAGTTTTACAGAGGAAACCAGAGTTCCTTTTCACTGTCTTTTGTAATTGTCTAAGAAATGCTAACTAATCTAGACTTATAATATTAGACTCAGCCAGTATTGTCAATGAGATATGTAACCACAAATTTCATTGTAGAAGAAAAGTTCTTCAGGTAATTATTTTTCTTCAAAATATCATTCATCCTTCTTTCTATATGTGTAATGGAAATTTTCTTGCTTATACAAGTAACATTTATATAAATAAATTTCTGTATTAAATATTCCAACTTTCAAAGGAACATTCAGAATAAATATGATTATTACAATCTCAGTCTTAAGTAAATTTCAGGTGCTGTTTCTTTTCAAACACGGAAAAAATATTCTTGTTGGAATGTAAACAAATGTTTTCAAAGAACAGAAAGCATTCAGAGCTGTGCAGTGCTTTTACATTTCATTTGGCATTACCAAAATAAAGAACAAGAAATGATTACCTTTTCCTGTTTCGTACAGAACTGTTTCAGATCATAGCAAGTGTAGCACAATTAGACAAGAACAATTAAGCCATGAGAAAATAAGGATGAGAACCACCATTAACAGGTCTGAAGAAATGAACCCTTCTTGTAAATGTCACATGGTAAAACTTGGCAAGTAGATAAAGGGGGAGGAGCTTCGATATTAATTCATCTTTATTTTGAATTGGACTGTTAGGCTTCTCTCTTTAAACATTAGGCCTTTACCAAATATTAAATAATGCTTTCTGTGATTTATACCCATGATTATAGTATTTAGCAATCCATTCACACACACTTTGTTTTCTATTTTATTTTATATCTATTTTTATAAATAAACTAGCTCATTTAAATAATAATTTTTAAATAAATCTCTTTATTTCTTAACTTAAGGAAAAGCCTGATTAATCAGTGGCAATATTGCCACTGAAAATAAAACAGATATTACAATGTCTTGCTTTAACTCTCTTTCATCTAATTCAAGCTATTTTTAAAAATCCCAAAACATTTATTTGTAATGTTTATGGTTTTTCTGAGTCTGTGAGAAATTAAGCATATCATGCACAGCAGATTTCATAACTATGAATCTCTTGTTTAATAACTAAGTGAACAGTAAGAACGTCTTCTTGACAATTGTTCTTCTGAGAGACATCTTAAACATATAAAAAATTGTTTCTTAAAAAAAGTACTCAAAATTTGCAAGATTAGACTTGTGATTACAAATCAATGCACAGAGATAGGAAAAGGTGATCTGCAAAAAAACCAAATTTTGCAAAAAAACTTTACTTTTTAAAAAAAACTACTAACATATTTGCTAATTTAAGTAAAATATTTTGAAAAGAGTCACTGAACTCTATGTATTATTTTAAGTTCTGTCCTGTGTAGATATTTATGGTAAAGAGATATAACATCATTGCACTTTCAATTGTGAATTGTTTTGGCACTAGCAATACTCACAAATAACATCTTCTTGCAAATAGAGCACATGTTTTTTGTTCCTCAGATAATTGAGATGACAAACTTCATGAAATTATGGGTTATAATAACTCGTACTTTTCAGTGATGAAACCGTTTATGTATAATAAAGCAAGACCATTAGGCTGCCAAATAGAAAAAAGCCATATAAGCATAAAGCCCCCACATACTAACAAACTAATTCATTTTCTGACAATGGTTAAGAAATTTCTTTTATGTATCTATTGAATACTCAATGGCCTCTACCCTCAAGAATGCTGAGAAGAAGCAATGTAATTATTCTCAATAAAATGACACGACCAAATAACTATTCAAAAGAAGGATACTTTTAACAATAGAGTTTTAACAAAAAAATTAAAGAGCTGAAAAGTTTTTATATGTAATGCAATGTTTGGATTTATTAGAACAAACATTTTGTCTCTTTTTATAAGTGATGAAAATATCTACCTATGATATTAGAACTATCTACCTATTATGTACTGCATATGGAGTAGCAGATTGGCTATTCATCAGCTAAAACATATAATGAAAAATCTCAGGAATAAATGAGACCAAACAAAAAATGACAACAGTTCAGTATATATCCAGAAAACAATGAATGCAGGTGTCCTCCCTCTTCCATTTATTTAGAGATAAGGGATATTTTTAAAAGCCTTTGGAGCTGATCCAGGTCATTTCTCTGACCTTCTTCTGAACCATGATCACTGTCCCCTGATTAGTCTTTTTACTCTCAGAAAGCAGAGGCTGAGGACAACTCTCTCCTTCCTCCCCGTGGTACCAGCCTGAATCTCTCTAGCAAGTTTTCAGGTCAGCATGCCTCCACCATTGGATTTTACAGAGACAATCAAAAGAAATGAGATGGAGTTGTAAGAGGCTACTGAAAAAGAGCTTTCTTTCAAGGACTTTGAATGGGCTATTTAGATGATTTTATATGGTTACTCCTTACAGCTTCTTTATTTAAACATGAAGTCATTTAGACCACTTGCTTTTTGGAAAGGATGTAGAAGCCAAGCCAAAATAAAAGTAGTGGAATTAAATTCATGTCTCATGACAATGTTTCTTTTGAAAATTATTTTTAATTTATTAAAGTTAGGGAAATGTTTTTCAAAATGAGGAAGGTATCTTAAAATAACAGTCTTGTCAATTAATATCTTACTTAATATCTAACTGTATTTCTCTTCCCAAGTAATTCTTACATGTGATGGTCCCTACTTTCCTGAAAATGGCAAAATATTCCCCTCCCTGGGAAAGAGTAGATGAATTTCTTATTTTCCTATGAAGATTTTGCTTTCCCTATTAGACTATCTCTATCTTAGATATTGTCATAATTGATTGTCATTATCTTTCTGGTTTTCTTTACCATTGAGTTCCAGTTGAATGAAGACAAGTGTAGGAGGCCAAAATTGTGCTGGTCACGAAATTAAATTTGGCATAAAAAGGAAGTATTAAGAACTGAGCTATATTTTCTAAAGAAAGTACCCAGACTTAATTTTAACATTTTTAGTGTTATAAGAGGAAATATGACACTTTATAAATTGTATGATTGCCTTTAACATTATGCTGCACTGCTGGTGTTATGTTTACCACTGAATCACGTCATATCTCTGTAGGCTGAAGATCCCATCACCAGTTTGCTTTACAACAATGCAAGTATGACCAAGTCAAGGTTGTTCTTTTTCTGAAATCGCATATTTCTTCATTGCAAAACATATTTTTTCAATGACACAGTCAGTCACTCTTATTCTTTTACAAATCTACAAGTTTTTTCATTTTCTTCTTAAATCAGAACCTATTAATTGTTCACATAACAAGAGTATGACTATGTTTGTATGAAAAAAGACAAGATTTTGCCATTATTATTCTCAGTGAGAAAATATGAGCTAAATTTGGTAGGTAAAATTTCTCAAAATCTAAAGGTACTACTACAATAAGAAAATTGTTAACTAACTGAGGCAGGAACCTTGATCTCTCTTAAGAGATTTCTTCATAATTTTATCAGCCTTCTCTTTATACTACTTTTCCATCCTCAAAAAGAGAAATACTTGTTTAACGTCTCTATTTTTAAAGTATTAGTAGCCATATAAAACAGACCAGTCAGCACATTTCTGGTCTTTATTTTAAAGTGGTTTTAGTAAGAAAGTGGTTAGTTGTGGGCATCTTTCGGGATTTTCCTTCCTTAAAAATAACAGGAATAAATCTGGGAGTTTTTTATTTTAAAGTTTAGTTAATTCAACCCAGGTCTTTATGAAGTCTGATTAGATGTTTGAAATGAGATCTTTTCTCCTTACATTTGGTGAACCTATGACACAAAATATTAAAAAGTCCAAACTCTTGCAATGAGACATTTTATAGATTTTGCTTGGTTTGACAGAAAAAAGATATACAGTAAATATTTTTTAAAAATCAAAAAGGTACTTTTAATTCAATGATTATTAGCATAGGTACTTCATGTTATATAGCCCTTCAAGACTGTTTGATACAGGAAAATTTGAATTTAACATACACTCATACACAAAATAAAAACCTAAGACTTTTATTTTAAAATGCATCTTTAAATGTAGATAACTTGAAATATAGAAGAAGTGTTATCGTTTCAGGATCACTTCTTGATCTAATTAAAAAGTTAGGTGAAAATTGTTGTTATACTTTAAGCTAAGAAAGAAAACATCTTCTCACTGGAAGACCTCTTGTAAATCTCATAGTAAGTCATTACCTTAAGAACCACATCCTCAGTTCATAAAGTTGTATTAAACACTGAACATAAATGACTTTTTGAATTACCCACTCCTGCAAGTGGGAATGCACAGTTGTAAAAGGGAAAAGGACATACACATTGAATTTTGCAATTAATCAAAGAAAGATGAGGGATAAAATGCATTCTTGCTCACTGAAAGATAGCATTGCCTTGTAAACAGCTACAAAATTGCCTTGTAATCTTCTACAAAAAAGATTACTGTAACTGATCCAGATTTCAAAAACTTAACTGTATGTGATCATAAACCATTTATAATTTTATTACTAGCAGTTCTTCTGAACAAGACTTGGTATTTACATGTTGTCTGCTGTGATCTGAAGTTAATAGAGATATATGTTCCTTACTCTAATGTTTTTTATTAATAAGAATGTCACACTTCATATTACGAAAGGAATAAAACATTTTTGGCAGTTTTCCATGATTTTTCAACCACTGTCTTATTCCTTGTGATAAAGTTATGAGATATTTGTAGAAATTATATTAACAGTAAAACCAACATTTTTTCGAGCTCATGTATGGAATTCTGCATATGTGATGAAGGTCTCCAAGTGTGTTGGATGTGCCCAGCATTTCTGAATTAAACAAAAGTGTTGTCTGGAGAAAAGAATTCCAGAAAAGGGGTTTTCTAAGTGGTTGTTGCAAAATTAACATAATCCTACTTCAAATTTTAGACGGCTAAATCTACACTTGTATTTATGGCATTAATTTGTGTTGTATGGCAGTAAATTGAGTTGTCCCCATCACCAGGACAAGCTACACACGTTTTATTTTTTACCCTTCTTTCTGTAGCTAGCAATATCCTATAAAGCATGTACTTAAAGCATTCTGTTAAAATAGCTGGATTTTAGAGTGAAATAATCTGAACAACTCTTATTTTCTAGCTTTATGGCTGAATAAGGCCTAGGCTAAGACTGCTTTATTCTTGTTCCTTGAATTTGCTAATGTGTCTCGGAACATCATAAGTTTCAGAATAAACTGACTTGACTGTCTCACTCCACCTCCTGTGGGCAGAAAGGTGTAAGATCCAAACAGATTTTTACCCATTTAAGTATTTTTTCATGTAGCTATAGAAGAAAGCTAACATCTAAACATCACTGAGCACTGAAGACAAAAGAAAAGGTTTAGTGCAAATTCATCCCTAAAAGTGAAGCAGAGGGTATAATTTTGCTTTAGCATGGCCACGGAAAAAAGTGGAAATTTGTCTCCTTTTTTCTCTACAAATACTTTATTCTTTGCAAAGTAGATCACTGTTAGTACATAGCAATGCTTCTCAGTTTAGGTCTGGAAGCTACTTCAGGATCTTAATCTTTCAAGACAGTTAAACTACTCAATATGGTTCATTTTCTGATTTAAATAAGACTTTTATCACTGATTTCCATCATGAATGCAGGAGCTGACAAAGTTTATTCGCGCTTTTTGAGTAGCTTGAACTACTATTGCTTTGATGATAAACTGGATATTACTGCATTTGGCTGTGATTTTAGTTATTTTGGATGTTTCTTTTTTTGTAACTGTGGACTTTTTTGATGTCTTAATGAACGGCAATTTCGACTCTACTGAGAACAGCGGCAACTCTTTAGAACATACAATTAAATATCTGCTTTGTGCCTGTGACTATTTTTGCTATAGTTTCTATTATGAAAGCTGAAAGATTGACCTTTGAATGCTGTAGTGCCATTTCATCAACAGTGAGATTAAGACATAATTGCATACAGTAGGAAAAAAATTCTCAATCAAGAAAATTAAAATTGAGCCATTACAGAGAAACTGAAATTCTAAGAAAACAATTTTTTCTCCTGTACCTGTGTTAGGCATGTCTGTTAGAGAAGAAAGAAGCAGGGTGGACTTCCTAGGTAGAATACTTTTATTTGGTAACTAAAATCTTTGAAGAGTGCTTCAAAATGGGTTCTAGAGATTGGTAGGCAGGGAGAGTCTTCTTTTCCATATGTTGTATCTACTCATGAGAAGAGGATCAAAATTTTTCAATAATAAAGGCTTTAAATGCTCTTTTTAAAATACAAATTGACTGCACATGAATAGCTGTGGAAAGCTTGAAAACCATGAAAGTAACCAGTGTAGAAACCAGAGCATGACAGTTACTACTATACTTCTCTTTTTTTAAAAACTCAGCATACCATCACCTTTTGCAAGTATCCAAAGAAACAAACAGTCCAATAACGAGGTTCACTTCCAGTCATGCACACATCTGCATAGCAAAGTGTGACAACTTCTCCATTTAAAAATACATACAATTGTTTAACTGATTCAGATGAAACAGGACTGCATAAAAGTGTAGGGAAAGAAATGGGTGGTCAATACTGAAGAAAGACAAAATGACTTAATAGAAGTTAGGAGAAGAATAGGTGATGGAATATATATGGTAATTTTTTTAAAAAAATCAAAAAGACACACACAAGTATTAACACATGTTTATTTTTATCCTGATTGTGTTGCTTGTGTTTATTTCCACATTTCTCAGCTTTGGCACCTGAAATTGCAAGGTCTTTGAGACAAAAAAGATTTTACTAATGTGTTTAGAGAGTGCTTCTGAATGCTTCTGAAAACTATCAAACTCTATTCAATAGATATATTTCTTTAATGTATTTTTTGTTTCATTTGCAATATGCTTGCCAAAAGCAGAGGTTGGTATATTTATAGACAGTAATTGGGCAGGAGGTCAAAAACATTACCTAATGTGACTTTTTTCATCTTTAATTAAATTCCATTTGCATGCACTGCAGGAATAGCTACAAAATTAAGTTAAATAGTTCTGTATTTTAATGTTTATTAGTAGAAGGTCATGATGACAACAGCCCCCTTTTGCAAGATTAGCAATTTTAGTTCAGAAACCAGTAGATGCTTTTCATCAGTTTCAATTCTTATGTGTGTCCAAAGTTTTCATTTTTATCAAGGCACTGTAGTGGCTATTGATAAGAAAATTAGCCAACTGCCTCTTGCTCTTTCTTCATGAGATTATAATTCTTTATCATCATAAGCAGATACAATGACATATTGTAGGTCACGAACAAAAAAAACCCTTAAATGTAACCCTTCATCATATTTTTTATTAGATAAGCAGATTAAGAATTCAGACGTCGAGATTTTCTCCAGTGTCTATCACTGTGAGAAATCAATCCTGAATAAAGTCAAGACAGGCAGAATGAAGGGCCAAATCCAGCTTCAAAACAGTAAATTATATATTATGATTTCAGACTAGAAAGTATGATTTTACTAGGAGTACCATGGGTCTTCTAAATCTAGGAGTGAATACATTTCATATCCTAATTTCTAAGTGCTCTACAATGCAAGTGTGTTTGTTTTGTTTTCCCTCTTGTAGCATTACCCAGAAGCATTGAGTGTGCTTTTCCCTAGCAACAGAATGTATAGTGTCAGAGGTAATATTACTAGTATGCTTGGATATTTCCATTGTAACTGTTTCATAGGAAATAACACTTGAAAGGTCATTGGGAAATTGTCTAATCCATACCCCACCCCAGGGTAGTGAAATCATTCTTATCAGGTAATTGTCTAATTTGCTTTTTAAAATTCCCTGTTTTGGAGAGTCTACAATCTTCTCTCTTAAACTAGTGCTGAATTATCCCTAATGTTGACAAATAATTTTTTTTTGCTATCTAATGCTGTACCTTCCTTGATTTTCTCTTACCTCCTATTCCTTGCCTTAGTCTCATGATAGGGAGTTTATGCTTTTTTCATTTTCAGTTGTCTGATCTTGATACCCTCAGCATTCTTTTCCCCAGACTAATCAGCCCCAAATACTCTTGTCTTTGTAGTCATCTATCATTATTACCATTCTGCACTGATCTCCCACTATTTAATTCTGTTTTATCTTTTCCAAAAGAATGATGACTTCAGTAGGATGAAAAGCTCTAGTATTTGCTTTATCAGCATTGAGCAGACTAGAGGACACACTTCAGGTGTCTTTCATGCAGTTCTTACCGGTCCTTTTCTGCAATAGTGCTTTGTTAAGCCATACCCCAAGGTTTACTCTGATTTTTACATTCAAACTTATTTTCTTCGGGGTCCTCTTAGCTTAAGCATCCACACTGTACTCATATGGAATGACTGTCAGGATCTCTTCCGCTTTAAACTGTCCAAACATTTCTCCATGTAACCCTATGTTTGACTGAGCTAGGGACTCTTTCTGTAATATTCATGGAATCACAGTCATAGAATGGTTGGGTTGACCTTAAAAATCATCTTTTTCCAACTTCATTGCCATGGGCAATGTCTCTGTTCTTAAATCAGAACTTCTTCAGGCATTTGACTGTGGAGATAAATACACATAAGAGATCTATGATATATAGGTTTGTGATAAAAGTCATCTGTGGGGCACAGAGACCATGGCAGGAGGGGAGCCCAAATAGCCCCTTGCCTCAGCTACACCCAGGACCATCACAGATGTTATCAGCCCATCAACCTTTGAGTTCCACAAATGCCCAGGAGAACAAGGGTACAGGCACACAAAGTAAGGCTTCAGAGCAAGGCACATCCTGTCCAGCAACCTCCCATAGCTTTCTCAGGAAATCTTGAGTTTAAAAGCTTACTTGTGAAAAACATAGAATCATAGAATGGCCTGGGTTGGAATAGACCTTAAAGACTATATAATATCACATCAAAGTATATCAGTGCTGCTGGAGCACATTTTGCACTGAGAAGGTTCACTGTTTACAGGGGGGGATACATTATGGAATGAAGGGGAAATTTGGAATTGCACAGGACTTATTAGCACATGTTTAGAGAGGGAACAAAAAGTGGGAGCATCTAGGTGATTTGAGAAGGGAAATGTGCATGAAAAGAATAATATGAGGATGAAAAGGGATGGTGGTGATTAAAGAGTTTTGTGTGCTTTTCTACACATGCCTTGTGCCTAACCACTGTGATCTGAACACCTTTTTAAATTCCTTTCTAGCTCTTGGATGAGCAATTCTATTACATGTGTCTGCATGTATGTGAGTGCCAGCAACTGGAGTGGACAGTAGAAGCCTGTGATTTGAGCCCCCAGAGCCAGTGAGGTCTGGGTGCCAGGGAGGGGAAGGCTGCTGAAGCTGCTGGTGCTGTCTGTGTTGGGGTAAATGCTGAGTGTCAGTGCTCAGTATCCAGCTCTGTCTGTGTGTGGTGCACACACATGCTCTGTGTGCATGGGCGCCATGGGAATGCACGTCTTCAGCCTTGCCACTTGTTGAACCTGGGACATGGAGCTGCAGCGGGATAGCTTTTCTTGGACTCAGATCTGGACTGATAATTTGGCCTAGAAACAAATACCTGAGGACTTTTGTGATGCATAAATCTACCCACTAGGGAATGAACATCCTTTGAATCTAAAGAAACTTTCTAATTTACCCATACCCTGACTGAATTGTTGTTAGAAACAATTAAAAATTAAATGAAATAAAATACTCTGCAATTTGATACTGCAGGTGACACCTCATATGGTATCACGTTAGATAAATCAAATAGATCTATGGCATCTCTATAGCCTTCTTTCTTTTTCATGTAAAGGAGATTAATAAACCCCAACATCCAATAATCTGGATTATAAAGAAAGTCAAGACTAAAGTATATTATTTTCAAGACCTGGTTACAGTTTATCTAACTCTTCACTCCCTGAGTGTCAATTCATATAGGATATGCATCTGAGAAAATGCACTGCTTCATTTGTTACAGTGAAATCCTGGCAATATCATTAAATTACTTATTTCAGACTATTTTTTTCCATTATATAACCACCTCTTTTTCAACACATCTTAGATGTGTTTGCACAGGTCTCATTGTCTGTACTGTCTGAAGAAAGCTGACACTCATCTGCACTTCAACTGTTTAGTTCTTCATTTTAATTGGGATATCATTACTGCTTCTACCTTTCCTCTCTCTTTTTTCCTCACTTTTGTTCTGGCTGACATATTACTTGATGATGTTTTTTTTTATTCTGGAAGATGTCTTCATCATCACCATCCAATTAGGAGACAGTCAATGAGGATGTATGGAGACTACAGACAAAACACAAATTATATTTGAACTATAAAATGCTTTCTGCAGCACCCACAGAATATCTCTTTGGGGCTATATCCCTGCAAATAGTAAAGCCTCATATACAGATAGAATAGACCTCTGAAAACTTCAGGTATTTCTCTGAGATTCTAAAGCCATTGTGTTATCACCTAATTTTTGAAAACAAGCCTTGAATATAGAGAACATTATGCAAAAACTTTTACATAAAATTTCTGTGTTTCCCAATATTTTTTTAACATTTAACGTTCTCCATTTCAATAATTCCAGCAATTTTTTAGGAAATTTTCCTTCTGAGAATATTTGTCTAATACCTTTTTTCCTACATTGAACCAACGAGTCTTTTAAGAAAATTTTATTTCAATTTTGGAATTTATTATTCTAATCATTAAAATTAAAAACTATGAAACACCTTCCAACCTGTTCCTTGTAGTAAATAAAAATTCCAAAGTTGTTCAACATTTTGTCAGAGCAAGAAGTGAATATGGGATCTTAAACTACACCAGCTTGGGGAAGATATGCTCTCTTTGTGGGGTTTTCTGATCCTCTGATTTTGTGTTGTGCTCATTATAAAATCTGGTTTATGACATAAATCTTTAAATTATGTTATTTAGGGAAAAAATAACCCTTAAATCAACTATACTATCTAATAACTGTTGTTATTAGACTGTATGTATAGCATTCTATATACATACACATAGTGTTATTTCTCATTGTGGAAACTGTATGAAGACAATGTAATTACTACATATATAAAGAACTGTAAAAGCATGAAAATGAAAGAAAAATGCACTTATCTCATGCCATGACAAGCTTACTGAGGCTTTAAATGAATATATATATTTATAAAATTGCCTTTGACAATTCACAAGATCTGATTATGTGGCAGGATGCTCTGACAAAGGATTTGATTATATGGTGCACTGAGCTGTGGCTAGTAAATAATAACCTTCAATGTTCATGTTTCTACTTGTTATTGTTAGAAAAGTGGCACAATATTGAAAATTAGTAACTGCCATAAGCAAATCAATTATTGAGGCAGGACAGCATGTACCATTTGGAAAAGGTAAATAGGATAAGTCACTTTATTTCTCCTGGAAGGAATTTTATAAGTGGCTGCAAGTGAAGTGTAGATCCTTATGCATGAGCCATAAATGAGCTAAAGGGAACAACACAGGAAACCTTTTCATATATTTATCTAAAAACCAACCAAACAACAAACAAAAAGCCCCAAACAAAACAGATAACCCCCCACTCAAACCCAAAAACCTTCTCACTGCTGCCTAAACAACAAACTGTAAAGGATAGCATCTAAAAGAATGACAAAGTCAATGTCTCAGCCCCGAGGGTATTCTCTTACCGTCACTTTCCCCTCTTCAACCTGTGATCTAGGACCACATTTCAACTCAGCCCAAAGCCCGCCGAGACCCTCACACTGATCCCACAAAGGGAGAGGATGTCCAGGGAGTTGTAAGATTTGAATAAATGTTAGCTATACTCACAACATAATATTGCAATCATCTTCTTTAGCAGATTCTTAGGTATGACCCCCACAGAATGGGTGGAGCATAGAGTCTGCAAAACCTATTGACTTCAGGTGGACCAAAATCCTAGAAATCCTACAAAAATAAAGAAATTATGTTACATAAATGGAAACCTTCTGCCATCATGTCTTATCCTGTCCCATCATATTTTACTTCATACTTACCATCGCTTACTCATTAGAAACTCATTTAGTGTTCTGTTCTTACTACAGAAGTTATCATACATAATAGTAGATACCATAAAGACATGGAAATAACAGCAGCAAGGAATCACAGGACATTGGGAGTTGGAAGGGACCCACAAGGATCATCAAGACCAACTACTAAGTGAATGGCCCATACCTGTCATTTCTTATCAGTTATCTTGTTGAAATGAATCATTAAAAGAACATATTACCCTCACAGAGTCACAGAAATATAGAAGAGCCCAGACTGGAAGGGGCTTCACAATATCATCTCATCCAGCCTCTTGTGGTAAAGGGAAGCTGGGTGATATTGCACCCTATTCATTCACATCTCATACAGCTGAAATATTTAGAAATACAGGTTTAAGGCCCAAGTCTTTCCTTATGCATAAAGCTACAGTACAAACTGATGATAACCCCACATTTCTGGTGAAATAACAAAACCAAATAACAAAAATATGAAAAGATGTCAGAATATTCAGTTTCCTATTTCAAAGTGTCAAAGTGTATCTTATTAGAGAAACAGAAAGCTTGAATTTACAAATAAATTAACACAAACTGAGTAGGAATTAGCAGCTCAGATAAACCACATTTTTAAAGACATATGTTAAAACAGTGAGAATACATATTGACACAAAAAACACGTTTGAAATCACAACAGTTTAAAAAGTCATTTAAAGAATTATATAATTTTGGGGTTTATAATTGTCCTGGGTTGCAAACCACAACAATAATTGATATTTTTTCATTCTAAAAACAAGGTATAATTCACAAAAACAGCTCAAATATTTAACCTGACACACCTATATTCTGAAGAAAATAAAATCAGTTTAACTGTTCCAAATCCAGAGGAGTTTTTGAAATGTCTATGCTTTCTCATCTCTGTTTAACTGACAAGTTTGATTTTTTGTTATGCATCCAAAAGTTTGTCACAGTCTTTTGAAGCAGAGTTGTGTAATTTTTATTTCGTATTTGGACTTGTGCTGTCTAATAAATGATGGTAAGACTAAGGGAAATGAAGGAAACCATTTTAATAGGGAAATCTTGCTGCTCTCTTTCTGCAAGGATAGTTCTAACTTGCAATTTTTTTGTCCAGATATAGTCAGCTTCCAGGGCAATCAGTTGAAGGTTTTATTATGAATACTGCCTTGATCTTAAGGTCCCTAGATCATGTCCTTTAGTATATGAAAATGCTAGGCAGTTTGGGAGAAAAAATACAAACCAACTTAGTGTTTGTGTTTGTCTTGGTACGTGAGAAAAAGCCCAAGCACTATTACATTTATTCTCTTTTAAAAATAGGATATAGTTTATGTTTTATAGTTTATATACATATTGTTTTTAAATATGATATGGTTCTATTATATCTCAGGAAAAGAAATGTCTCTTCTGCTGCTGGATAATATTAATAGGCACAAAAGAATATTGTGCCTATTTCATATTTCATATTTGGAAATATGAAAAAGGTTTGCAGATTCGGTGCTAATGGAAAGCAGTAGAGAGGAATCCATACCTTTTTTTTTTCCCCTCTTCCAGAAATATGGCAAAAAAATTGTAGATTTTTTTTTTTCCTTGCTTCCTATTACTTTCTTACTTTGGTTGTAGGTTTTTGTTCTCAAAAAAAGCTTTTATATACAGCATTATTAATCATAACAGATGAGTGTAAAATGCTTAGCTTAAATAGCTAGTCAAAATTGCTACCCCATATTGCACTTATTCTAATTTGTTCTTTATTATTTTTGGAACAGGTGGAGAGCACAGTATATTTCAGCCCTGATTTCATAAATACAGCCCACATTGCTAAATTTTGAAGGAGATGAAAACTGCAATAATGACGTGCTAATTTTTGAACACCCGTCATGGTGCTGCTGATCATTGTTCTGAACCTACACATTACTCCATATTGTAGTTGTACAGACATGTGCAGACTTTGGAAAAAATAAATTGTATGATCTAGAACAGATTGAAATACCTTCCAATTGGAAGTGGCAGGAATATCTATAATATACCGTTCTTCCAAAAAATGTAAGATGGCATTCCAAAATTCATTGGCCAACTTGTGATAATGCAATTTCAATTTTTATTATTTTTTTAAATAAGATTGAATTTTGAAAAATAACCACTTTGAGCTTAAAAAATAAGACCCTCAATACTGGCCAAAACTTTTTATTAGTTTCAATTTTTTTTCACATTTGTAAGTGAAACTATTTCTACCCAACAGTTTGAAGAGCAAAGATGAGTGTACTTTCACTATTGCAGTATGTTTGAATTTGGGGAGCAGAAGCAGAAGCTGAATTTATAACTTATTATTTGGCTACTTTTTAAGAAGGAATAGATCGCATTTCTGCTTTAAACAAAAGAGCACATTTTGAAATTCATTGATTTATCAACAACAGGCAGCTATTGAGTTATCAATATACAAGATGCATAACCAGGATTCTCTTACCTATGAAGTTGAGACTCATTACTGCACAGAAGTTGACTAAAGGGTGTTAATAATTGAAAAAGAAAATCAGGTTGGTACAGAAGCAGCAGAGCAAAATGCTTGGTTACTGATGTGTCCTGGGTT
>VWZU01006807.1:51179-68971 GCA_013397095.1 Sterrhoptilus dennistouni
TTTATTTTATTTTATTTTATTTTTACCTTTTCACCTTTCTTCTTATTAAATTGTATCTCTGACTTGGAGCCTCTCACTCGTTTTGCTTTCAGACCACAACATGATGACAAGCAGACCTGTTGGTTCTCCCTGACCATTTTCCAGCATCTGTTTTGGGAACCTTGGAGTGCTGAAAAAGCTCATGGTGTCACTGAAACATTCAAGCTAATGATCCAGCTACACACAAACTGATGAGGTGCCCAACATACTTTCCTTTTGAGAACCCAAATCCATATTCCTGACATACCTGGTATGAAAGAGAATTTAATCTCAAAATTTACTTAAAACTCAGCAAGACGTTAACTCAGGGACTGATAAATAGACCAAATAACCATCAATACTTAGCCTGAATGATAAAAAGTATCTAATCCAAAAATTGTGCATATTACTGAAGCTTGAAAAACTAGAAGTAAACATGAATTTTTGACTTTCCTCTTGAATTTTGTTTTCAGGTGTCATGGGGTCAATTCATGAAGTAATACTATTATACTTTATAAACCAAGTTTCCTAAAGGGGTAATTTTACTTTGATTTCTCTCCTAGTTTTATTTTGAATATCAAGAAGCAAATTGCTATTGAATTCATAGCATAAATAGAATGGAAAAGAAGTCACACAGTTTATGAATCATGCTGGGAGCATATAAAAAATCCATTTGAAATCAGAGGAGAAAGACGTGTGCTTAACATATTAGAAAATCAGAAACAGAAAGTGTAGCATTATATTACATTTTTTAGAGAAAAATAATATTCTGCTATTCAAAACCAGCTGTAATCAAGTCACAGTGTTGCCATTGAGGGCTGGGGAACATCTAAGTGTTTACTGGATCTGCAATTGATCAGAACCAAACATTTAAGACATAGTATTAAATGCAATGGTCATAAGCAGTGCATTATTTTCATTTACTTATTTTTGTTAGAAGTGAAAAACTGAGATGTCTTGACAGGCCTGATGTGCTAGAGAATAGAATAAGGACACTGGCATAAAGCAGCAGGGATTTGCCTGCCTTTTGTACTTTCATGTGAATGTTTCTTAAACTCATATCTGTTCTTGCAAGCTGCCAGGAAAAAATCCGCATATCCAATGTTGAGAAAACTCACAATACATTCTCTTTACACATCAACAATCTTCTTTGATTGTAGGATTTTAAATATTCTTTTCTTTCTTTTTTCAACTTTTCAGGTCATGATGGCACTTCTGGTTAACATTTTACATTTTGATATGGTTTTATACAGGAATTCAGCAGAGTTTAAGTGTTTTGCCAAAAAAATAAAAATCTGCAGCATCTTTTTGAGAAATGTCTAAGTATTATCAACATCAGCAGGAAAGAGAGTGACAATGAAGTATAAAACAAAAGTACAGTTTTTTTCTTACATGTTATCTTAATTTACTACAGTATTAAAAATAAAATGGCAATATTTTACTTGAAATGAGGAAACATATGTTTCAACAGGTGAGGGACCAAAACAATAATGATTTTAATCACTGAAGACACTTAAACAGCATGATCCCAGACAAATGCATCTGAATCTTTTACTATGTCAGTGGCTAAGCTTTTTTAGGTAGATTATTCTAGTGAGAGCAGATGGTCTCAGTTTATGCCTTTTGTTCTGCACAATTATTGATGTGGATGCTAATATGAGACAATAAGTGGGCTATTTTTTGTTTATAATTGACACTAAATGGGTAATATTGAGGAAGCATTATGACAAACTGACAGATTCAAATCCATGTAGTCCTTACTAAAAATCATGCAAGTTCAGAATGTTGTAGCCAAATTACTTCCATAATTATCCACATACAGAAGAAACCGAACAAAGAATCAGTAGGGGGAAAGAAATCTTTAAATGGCATTTATGGTATGCAAAGGACCATACACAATACAATTTCAAAGAGACAGAGCTGACGTTTGAGTATCCATCCATTTTAATATACTCAGGGTTGTATATGCACCCTACCATGGGCACACATCTTTCCACACAGATGTTTTGATTCTTATATTTACAAATACCTACTGAAATACACAGGCTCAGTCTCTGTGGGCACCAATTTCCACCCAGAAATATCATGTTTTTGCTCTATCAGGTCTGCGTCTTCTTTGTATCTAATAAATTGCAAAATGAAATCTGCCCAGCCTTGATTATCAGCAGTGTTATTTACTCTCATGTTTCAGAGTTGAAAATGGTGAGTAAATAGGAATCAGGAAGCCTAAAGATCTTCTGTGCTTATTTGTTGAGTTTTTTTGGTTTTGTTTTTTTTTTTTTTTTTTTTTTTGCCCGTTTTTTTTTTTTTTTTTTTTTTTGCCCGTTTTTTTTTTTTTTTTTTTTTTTGCCCGTTTTTTTTTTTTTTTTTTTTTTTGCCCGTTTTTTTTTTTTTTTTTTTTTTTGTTTGTTTGTTTGTTTTTGGGGTTTTTTTTGTTTTTTCAGGCCAGTACTTTTTTGTTTGTATTTGCTGTTTTGGGGTTTTTTTGTTTGTTTTGTTTTTAAGGCAGTGTTTAATCTGTACATTGCTCTTACTAGGAGTGAGAATACGTTCCTTACAGATATTAGGAATACACTTTTGGAAGGTTTTAGGACCAGGTTTAACTAACATCTGTCAGAAATGTCATTGGGAAAACTGATCCTGCCTGAGGCATGAGAGACGGACAAGATAATCTCTTGGGGTTCCTTCTAAGCCCATTTTCTGTGATAATATAATGTGGTAGGTTTGGACCAAGAAAAAAAACCTGTCAAATCCAACTTGGAATTTGAAGGTTTTAAAATCTAACAGAAATATATGTCTTGCAATACTTTCTAGATCCATACAAGTTTGTGCTAGTTCAAAATTACTGAGACACAGATATTTAGCACATGTATACATTTGTTACATGCACCCTAATTTTTTCCTTAACATTAGTTTCAAAATAGATATAAACTACTTGGACTGGATCTACCCTGATTTTAGCAATCTGGAATGAATAAAAAAGGGGTCTTTAAGCAAAACTGATGAGAAATCCTGATTGTGTTTGTATCAGCAGAGGTTTGCTGTTGCTGATAGATTTTTTTCCCACAGATGAGTATTCCTACTGACAAATGAAATGGTGCTATTCTGCATTTTATAATGCAGATGGTAATAGAGGTTGTACAAATTTTTAAACTCTACAAATAGTTATTGGGTTGTTTTTTGGTTTGTTTTTTTTTTCTTCAGGAAACAACCTCTTCTCAATATATTTCAAATTAAAATAGTCAATGAGCTCTCTGAGAAGAAAGTCAGGAGCTCAAGTTTTAGCACCAGGATGTTGAAATACATTTGGACACCACAAACACACACATGTAATTCTAGATGTACGAAAACCATTATGATAACAACAGTGTTTTGACATGATGTTTATGTCATTTTGGAAAATCACTGAACCTGTTTCAGCGTTCTGTATTTTCATTAAGGTAGATTAATAACCTTATCTACTTTAGACAGAAGCCTGCAAAACATGATTTAAGATTGCTTTTGGAAGAAGATTCATAAAAGTGTAAGATACATTATTTAATATCTATACAGAACTTTCTACTTTCAAATATCTTGATGTGTTTGTTGAAAGGAAGTAATCTTTACTATAACACACATTTATGGCAGATAATGTATAAGCATTGCAAAAACACTTCACAGGCTTCTGATATTCATTCTTTCTGGCAGCTGGACACATTTAGACTTCATATTCTTAAGACAGCTGCATATCTTACTAATTCTGCCATTCTTGTATGAAATTATTCCTTAATGATAATGTGCATTTACATTTAAAATCTCAGGATATTATGCACTTCTGTGTTATCTTAAGGGGGTGTAAATGCACAGAGCTTGGTTGAGTTCACTGGATGTTTGTCAATATGCATCTATTTGGTAGTTGGTTTCTTATTTTCAAAGCGATATGTAATTTAGGAGGATCAAAATGGGTTTTGTAAATAAATACTTTGATATTTGCCTTTTCCTCAGATGACAGCTAAAATATACACCAAAGATGAGAATGTTTATTTGTTATGATGAGAAATTGTGTACTGGATTCTAGAGAAAATTCAACTAAAATTGAAATGACACTCTAGTTCTGCCACATTCAGTTTCTGAATGATCCATCCCTAAGGTGAGAATTTCTCATCAATGGAATCGTTATTTGGCTTTTTGTTGATTGTGTTGTGATTCACCTTGTCCATATCTTGGTCTATTATTCCATTGACCCTTTCATGAAAGCTATTGGTAGAGAAAGAAGGTGGGGACAATTCAATGTGTGCTGTCTCTGATTTTAGTAGGGATCTGTATGTTTGTATTTGTAATTAGATCTTTATATCTTATTCAATTAAAAACCCCATCCTTTTCATGTCGTATTTGCTTTTCTTATTTCGTCGGACTTCTGATTTTTAGGATTTTGTGCATGCAAATATTAATATAAATTATTACCCAAATATATTTAATAAATATGATCAAACTTTCTTATAAGTTGAGACTGAACTGTAGATTAGTATCATCCTCTCTGCTGCATGAAAAGGAATGGGGACTGCAGGGCTCACCAGAGAATGTATCTGTCTCAGTCACAATATACCTGAGGCACCCTCATTACTTTTCCTTTTATCTTGAAGTATGATAGTTTGCTACTCTGAACATAAAAAAGTTATTTAGCAAAAGAAGTCAGTCATTATAGTTTGATTTTCAACAGCTGAAAAAGCTATACTTTGCTTTAAAAAAAATAAAGTTCCTGAATTAGTTTCAGAATTACATACCTTACACCTTATCTTTCATTTTATCTGACAAAAATTGAAAAACACAAACAAAAAGTAGTCTTTCTGAGCTAATATTGAAGAACTTAATGAATAACTTTTTTTTTCTTGCATAGTTCACATTTAGTGATTCTGCAACTATCTAATGTGGTGGAGTTTATCTGAAATAAAGGAACTCAAAATACATTCATGAAATATATTAATTTGCTTTTGAGGGGAACTCTGTTAGATCAAGGTCCAAGACACACTAGAATACCTTCAACATGAGATATAGATACTATGAATTCCTAATATGTCTGTTTGCAACAAATCTTTGTATTTCATTATAAAATCTGGGCACTCACACGAATACAAGAAAAACATCAGCCCCAGAGAAATAACTCTTCTGGCTTATGAAAGCTTTCTAACCAAACATCAAGCAGCTCCAGATGAGGATCAAAGAGTGTTAATAAAATCTATTGCCTTTGTGTCTGTGTTTTAACATCCTGACACCTTATTCAGGTAACGCTATGCTGTCAAGACGAACATCTTACCTGTTTCAGAGATCTCTTCTTTTATTTTTCTAATACAGTATTGAAATAATTACCATTTAATATTACATTGAAAATGACAAGGAACATGATCTTGTATTATGCTGCATATATGCTTGAATATCTGTAAATATTTTCTGTTTTGAAATCCCCATGTATGTTCACTAAGGCACCTGACCACTGTCAGGCAACCTGTGTACTTTTAATTTTAGATATTACCATTACCACCTACACAATGAGCCCACTGATGCAGGCATGGAGATTCTCTGGACAATCCATGCATGTGAAGTGATAACCATCAATCATCCTTCACAGACAGCACTGCATGTCTTTTAGAGCATTATTCAGACCTGGGCCTGTGTGGAGGAAGAAGGCAGCAGTTGCAGCTTCCCCTTGCCTTTGTTTCTTACACTAGAGCTGTGATTTTTCTCCTGTTTCTGCCCGTCATCTTTTTCCGTGCTGCACATGTTACAGATGTGCACAGTCCTTGGCACACCTAGAAAAAGTATTACTAAGGTGGAATGGCAGCAGGCAGATATTTCAGAAAACATCTCAAAAGGCACAAGGGTCTAGTGTGGGTCTATGGCTGACATTCCAGTAGGTGTGTGATTAGCAGCAGTTAATTGGTAGCTAAGCTCTCTGTTATATATCGAAAGGAGAAACACTGTCAGGATCTGAGATGGCAATTCACAAGAGCTTCAGGAAAGCTGATGGACGTTGAAGAAAGAGAGCCCCAGATTTTACAGGCTTGCCCAAAATGCTCAGCTGCTACCAAGACCCAGAGATCCAACCTAGGTCTTTCCTTAGGAACCTGTGGCAGCAGTTTCCAGAGAAGAGCAGGCCAGCCCAGCAGCCTCTGGCCAACAAAGGCAGAGGTCCTGTTCCCCGTCTTGAGTCTCACCCCCACTGCTGCCAACCACGTACTTCCCTGATCTGGTTTACACCCCTCCAGTCCTCATCTCACCAAAAATGTTACTGAGCCTGCTCAACATAACGTAACTCAGGAGAAATAAAGAAGACAATTATGGAATTAATAAATTAATTGGTTTTGGAGTGTCATGGAATCATAGAATGGCCAGGGATGGAAACCTTAAAGATCACTCACCTAGTTCTAATCCCCTTGTCATGGGCAGGGACAACTTCCATTAGGGCAGGGACAACTTCCATTAGACCAGGTTACTCAGAGCCTCATCCAACCTGATCTTGAGAATTTCCAGGGATGGAGAGTTCACAACCTGTCTGGACAACCTGTTCCAGTGCATAAAGTGTAGAATTTCTTTCCTAAGAGCAGATCTAAACCTGCTCTCCAGACAGCCCAGCAGGCACTGCAGAGGGGCAGTTCCAATGTCCAGAAGGCATTGTGGAGTATCAGCATGGTGTACATGGGAGGATGGAAAATCAAGTGAGACTGCCTTTCTAAGAGCTGCTCTGAAAATCTCACTCTAAGTTGCCTCCTCAAATAAGATAGAAGACAGCAAGAAGAAAGAGGGGGACCAGTTGTAGACTTGCAGATAATTTCTGCAGTTTATACAGCAACAGGATCTGCTGCCTCACATCAGTTCCCTCAGGCAAAAAAGTGAAGATATTTAAATATAACTAAGTAGATTTTATTAATAACTAAGGTACTAATTATTATTTATTAATATTTATAATCAGACATATAAATACCACACATACAACATTTACATGAATTAGTATGAGGGTATTAGAGCAAACTTGTAGTCCTTGGGGCTTGAAAATCAAATTAAGTGCCTCTAAGACTATTTTGGTTGGTTAAATTTTTCCCCCTACTTAGTTTACCCATTCACCCTGCCTCACAGAAACAGTTTGCCACAGGCAGAGTGCTAACAACAAAGCCTATACATTAAAAATATGCTTAATCCAGCTCCAATGTGAGTAAGAGACAGCAATCAGAGACAAATTCTAATGGGATGTGTTACAATTCTGTCTTTACTCCCAGGTCAGGTACAAGTCATTGATGTAGTGCCCCAGCAATAGGGAAGAGTGTGGCTATTTCACCATCTCTGAACAGGATCTCTTGCATCCAGTATTTCAGCAAAGTGAAATTTCACACCTAGAAAAAGCCAGGAATATTTGTGGCCATGATTTATAGACTTTAAGTCATCTTATACCTTGAACAATGTAAATTGTTTTTCCAACTGTCCCTCACTGCTAAAAATGTTTTATTTGCTAAAAAGATATTACAACAGACTGTAAAAAGTATTTCATAGTACTGGCACTAAAACTTCTATTTGATTTGATTGTGTAGAAGTAATTTGCCTGTTATTGTTTTGTTTATATTACTAGCCAAATCAAAATATTTTGAAAAATACTTTTGCAAATATGTCACTTTTGATGCAATATATATGCCAGATCAATGGTGATCTTGGGCAAGTACTAATCAATTACTCTAATTTCTTTTGGATTCCTGGTATCCCAGAGGTGCTTAGAGAAGACAAAATAATCATAAAACATAGCATTTGATGAAAATTGCAAAAATGTGGAGCTTTCAGACATCACTTATTAATGTTTTACTATGCCCCATTTTTCTTCCCTGTTACTGATCTGTCTTATTTTATTAGCACAAACTAAATAAAATTTTGAATGAACATATTTGCAGTAGTTCTCCAGAGCAAACAATATGAAATCTGCCAATTCATTTTGTAAATAGGCCTTGGTTACATTTTGCACTTACTCCATATTCATACTCCTTTAAGAGGATTTGCAGATGGCAAACTACATACAGATTGTTGAGAAAACTCTGGAATTATCATCTGAAAATATTCCCATAGTCACACAGTCTCATCGATACTTCTGCATATTCATAAGCTTTTGGGAATTTGTGCTGAGCACTTAATGCATCTCATCTACCTCTCCTTCCTCCCACCCCAACCTGCACAGAGACTGGATTGTCATTCATTTCCATTATTACAAGTGCTCTTGTGCCTCAAGAATTTGCTTTATCATCAGCAATCATATGTTGCCACACTAAGTACATTGCACAAATATTTATGTAGACAACACAAAACCTCCATGAGCATTGTCTTCTTTACTAAAGATGAAAATTCAACAGTTTGAGAGAACTGAATGTGTACATAATTGACATGGCTTGAATGTTTAAGCAGGGTGAATGGCTGTGTCGGAGAGACAAAAACCTTCCCCCTGTAATTGTAATTAGTAATATACTATTGTGAATCAGTTGTTCAAAAATGAACCAATAGTGTGAGAAGTAGTAGAAAAACCTGAATGCTTGGGAACCTATTCTGCACTGATATTTTCCCAGATGTCAGTGCCCTGGCTCACTCTACTGCCAGTGAGATGCCCCTGCATGTAATGGTATTGTTATTTCCGAACACTGAATGTCATCAGGTTATTGGATGTGCAAACAATGATACACTTACAAATGAGAGTCAGAGAACTACATTGAGCATTTTCAATCAATTTTTACCTTTGCGTGTTGGAGGGAAAGAAAAACATGCATCTGCAGGGCAAAAGTTTTATTACTGGTTTAAAATGAAATTTATAAGTCTGAGCTTGATGAATACTCTTTTTTGAGATTTTTCTTTCAAAAACCCAACATAACATTAGAGTACTGAGAAGGGGAAAAGAACATGGGTGATTTTACAAAAAATGTGGCAAAATAAAAATTCATCAACTTTTTAATGTTTTCCTGCCAATGGGCAATTAATCTTGATGTTTCTGTGGAGGTTTGTACCCACTTCCACCTTGTGCTTTCTTAGTTTGCCTCCTATTGAATTCAGATCACAAACCTTGCTTGTAAATGAGGCCTGGAACTGTCAAGCTCTTAAATGTATGTGAGATTTAATGTGTCCCTTTGCAAGTGGATTGCTCAAAGGTGGGAGTTAGCTTTCCATGTAAACAATTGCTGGAGGAGGGCCCAAAGAAGATTCTGTGGACCAGATTTTTATTAATTTATTTTGTTCTGCACCAACTTGGTGGATTGCAGACTATGCTTGTTGACTTCCTGAGCAAGTGTTTATTAAGGAAAACATCAGCACAGCTAAGCATCTGCAAGAGTAACAAACATATTAACTTATTCCGTATCTTTATCCTCTTATTTAATACATACTTAGGCATCTGAATGAAATGTAAGGTTTAAAAATGCCAGTCATGATCATTTATTATAGACCACCAAAAGCCAGCTTCCTTAGAACTTTTCAACAATTTTTTTTCAATATTTTATTGATTTTGCAATAAACATGCAGTTGATGAAACCAACGAAGGCATATTGGAAGATGCATGTCTAACAAATCCTGCAATACATTTGTCAATAGGTAACGCATCACCATTCAGCTTTTAGAAAATCTGCAGTGGGATACAATTTCCTGTGCATAAAGATTTATCTCGTTTAGGACCAATAAGCAAGACTGCAGTACAAATTAATCTGCACCATTTTATCTGATGCCCACTATACAAATAACAGAGGTTAAACCTTGGCTCTTCAGACATTTCCCAGATGCTCAAAATAAAGAAAATGGATGATTACAGTGGCTGAAACAGGCAATTTATCTAACTTCATCTAACTTCAGTCATGTACTATCTGGATTAGGAGCCTAGGCTATTTAATGACAAGTTCAGAGAGTGGTGTGAAATCCTGAGACTTTGCTCTCATTCCCAGACTCAGGAGCCCTGGAGAGCTCCAGGGAGCTCTGATGGCAGAAGGTGCCCAAGCCACTCACTTAGGTGTCTCCATCAGATGGGAACATCTACTGTGTCAACATTATCAGTTGTGATTCAGTAAATTTCTTTTTACTGCTCAGGTGTGCCTTGTGTTTTTATATGAGCTGGCAAACAGTTCTTTTCACCTGGAACAATTTGTGGCTTCTGAAGCACTACCCTACAGCAGTCTGCAGCTCTGTATAAGTGACTCTCCAGGATCCTGCAATCTCTCTCAATTTATTTTAATCCAGTGTCAGGCAGAAAAAAACCTTTTTAAAATTATGTTTTAAATTTTCTTTTGTCTTTCCTTGTCTTAGAATTTCTCCTTGCTCATTCTGTTCACTTCCTCACTTCTGATACTGATAATTGACACCTGTGCTTTGCTGTGCCATTCCTCCTTGAAGCATATCTACCTAGCCAATCCAAAATTACTTCATTTCATCTGACCATAGTAATAAAATATTTTTCCTTTTCCCAGTGTAAACATACTGATATTTATCTCATGCACTGGGTTTTTATTTATCAGAGCCTCCTCTCCAAAGACATTAGTAGAATTTTTTGCAAATTCATTCAGATCACTTTTACCTTTTCTAGAAAGAGATAGGAATTCAGACAGAAACAAGACCATCAGATCCATCTGCCGAAAATAGTGAATTGCTAGTCTCAAACTTTTCAGCTGTGTTCCTTTAAATTCATTCTCCAAGTTCAGTGCATTTTGACATAATCAAAGAAAGAATGCAAGTAATATCCTACCTTGGAACTGAAGTTTGGTAACAGAAGTGGAAGCAAAGTGGGACACAGCTGAAGGACCTTAGACAAAGGAAATTGTGTTGCTCACATGGCAACATAAGACATCCTCATGGAAGGATAAGACTTATTTCGTTATAATTACTGGCTGTAACAAGTTCTACATTCACATGATAATGCATATATTTAACAGGAGCATCTCCCATACTGATCTAAATGATTTAAATCCTCAGGCATCCTTATTAATTTCTTTTATAGATTTTTATAGGTTCTGGAACAAGCATTCATTGAAAAATTAAATCTCCTCTATAAGTTCCGTTGGAGATGCAAGTGTAATTATTTCTCATTTTAATAAATATTTTTCTTTTCATAAATCTGTGAGTATCTGTGTTGCTGTTCAGGACATGAGAGAAACCACACTCATTGACAGGTTGAAGTGAGGAAAGAAGACAGGCAGTTTATTATGATTTGGGGTTTAAATAGGATTTGGGATTTGGTCAAGGATTGGTAGATGAGAGGAACACCTCTCTGACTCTAATGGTCAATTCAGAAGTGTATCACAGAGAGGTATGTGAAAACAATCTACTTGTTTATGTTATATAAACATGTGAGAAACTCCAGTTCAAGAATGTAAACAATCAGAAGGCTAAAGAATCAGGGTGACAGTATCTGTTTTCAAAATGGTAAATTATCTGGTGCACTCTGGGCAATGATATTTTTTCTACTTTTTGTATTTTTGACTAATCATTAAGTATTTTGTGCCTAAGCAGGTTAATACAATATCTTCTACCTGCACAATCTGGGCTAAAACCACTTGAGTGAAGATAGGGAGAGATGCTAACTTATGATGTACTTTTTAAAATGGAGAAAATAAAATAAAAACTTGGACAAGGATATTTTCTACTTCTCTCTCCAAAGAAATGTGATATTCAGAAAAATGAACAATTCTTCCTGGAGGATCTCTGCTCTGTGTCTTTCCTCATGACAGCAGCTGTGTCTTTACTGGTGTAGGCAGGCAGATGAACCTGGCTGCTCTATTGTCCAGGTGGGAGAAATGACATATTGTTAGCCGAGGAAAGAACACACAATCGCGAAATTGTATGCAGTGCTTTATTTCAGAGCTCTGGGAGCTGAGTGTCCAGTTTGGACGACCCAAAATTTCGGTTCTTCCAACATGCTAAAATGAATACAATTTTATACCTTTCTTGTTACATAAGAATTCATGTTAATCATTAAACCCCATTGTTCCATTGATTCTATCCAAGGAAAAAGGGTCTGTGTGATTCTTGCTCAAGATTCTGGTTGCAGAAAATAATCATATTTAATTGCAAACTGATATTATAATTGACAATTCTGGCATGTGTCATACTAATGATTACATCAGTACAGATCCTCCTGACCTAACTTTATTCTTTTTAGAGCCTGTGCGTTCTACCAGGGTTCCCCCTTTCTCTCCCCCCACCACCTGTGCAAGTTATGCTTTATACTTCATTTAGTTAAAACAATAGCATGGAATAACGTCTTGGTTACAAGTGGAGCCGATCCCTGTTCTTGGGCCCTTGCTATTTCAGAAATCAATTTAACCCTATGCTATCAATATGACTACATGCTCTTCAACTACATCCTTCACCAGAGACAAAGTCAATGTCCAACCCCAGCTGCGGTACTCAACAGCTTTGCCAGTATCAGCCAATCCTGATGCTCTGATCATACACCTGAATTAGCCTGATTTTTGTCCTACAACCATACAGAGGCCAGAGCAGAAAAAGGAATGGTTCTAGCAACCTTGTAGGAAGTGGGGATCAAAAATGTATTATTACAATCACAGGGCTTCAGGAAAGGAGAAAGATTTTAAGACCAATAATTCCTTCTCAATAAAGATAAAAGATTGTGTAAAAATGGCATAGAAAAAAACCAACCAAGTATTTCAAAGAAATGTCATGATCATATTATCACCTTTAAATGCATGTTTATATTAGTAGTAACCTAATAAAATGTTTTAATGGGTTAGGACATTCCCACAGTTTGTGGGGAGTGCTAAGATAAACCCCAAGTTATTAAAAATGAGGAACTGTTTTTTGTTTGGAGCTTTTTTTGAGTGATAACACTTTTTTCCAGCACCAGCCTATTTAGACACATTCAGACATAAAACTAACAGAAAGGAAAAAGCTGTGTACCTATAATTTCTATCACTTTACAGCCCCAGCTATGTGTTATGTTCCTACCAATATAGAAACATCAAAGGTCACAAATGCTTTCAGATAGAAGTATGTAGATTCAACATTTTTAACAAGCGAAATTATAGGTATGAAAGAGATTTCTATTCCTATTGAAATCTATTGTTGTGCTTTCCATTTTCAGTATGTGCTTATAACAGAAAATCACAGTGGACAAAAAGCAAAATTTTTCAGTGCAAACCCTTTAGATGCAAACCACTCTGTTCCCTATAATGAAAATAATTACTTTAGCTTGTCAACCTATAGGTTTTTTGACATCATTGCCAGTACATGGAATAGGAATTTCGCTTTCTGTGGGAGGCTGGGCAAAGGTAGAGAGATGGAAAGTGCTTTTATAAGAAAGCAAGTTCAGATATACTCATTGACAAAGTTTCAGATTGCTAAAATATTTATAATGAGAAGACATTTATGGATTTTGTTTTCAGAAATGCATCAGTACCTGTGGGAACAGATTTTTTTTCTGATAAACTTGATAAAATTATGTCATCTTATTTCTTTTCTTTCTCACACTATATCTTGCTGTGGGAAAATTAAATAATAAGAATTTTTTTTTGTAGTATCTGTGATCTATTACCTCCTCAAACAATGCCTTTTAAATATCTACTTGATTGCACCTCAAAATCTTGTCCTATTATGGTGTTCAGATGCCTAAAATTGTGCTAATAGGAGAAATGTCTTTTCTTTTTTCATGACTTAAATATATCTGTATATTTAATAAGAATTGGATTCACAGAAAGATGCCAAAGGCCTGTTAGAGAGTAACTGCACTGATAACATGGTTATCATGTTATCTATGGTTAGAGAAACACTTTAGCATTTGTTTGGAATCAGTCCCTGGTCCTCCCCAGACGGTGTGTTTTGCTTGGCTCCCCAACCCTTTCCTGTCAGATGAAACTGAACAAGAACATGCTCCTCAGGAAGGCCCTGAGTATTCTCCAGCTAGTAATGGTCATTTGCACAGCGGGGTTTGGCTGCAGCAAGTATGAAATAAATATGCAAGGAATGACGTAAGCTCCTCTGTATGGTCCATTTATTTCTGTGGGTCTGTCCCTCTTGTGGTGAGACAGGGCACGGCATGCGGAAGAACACGCGATGTACGGGAAAGGTAGGGCCCTTCCCCCATCCCAGTTTAGCTAACCAATAAGAAGTTAGTGATGATGTAAGTAGGTGGGTCACCTTGTGGTTATATAAGACCACAGCAGGAGAGAATAAATGTCATTGCACCATCCATCATATTGATGTCCGTGAGTCATTGGCCCGAGTAGGCGCCACTGTGTTCTTCCTGAACCCGGTCGCCTGCCTCAAGGAGGCAACACCCTCTCTGGGTTCTGCTATCTTTTAATGCAGCCTTAACCTCTGTATTTTACAACACATGGCTAAAAGACTGAATCCTTACCACATTTTTAGAGTTCACCACACCATAATTCCCCAGTCCTTAAGGCTGGGTTTTTTGGTAGCACATCTGCACATGGGAGCACTGTAAACAAGAAGCATGTGTAGGAATTGTGCTGCTACAAATATTCAGGGCACATAGCTCTAAGGAAATGTGAGTTCCTTTCTTGTTTACTCAAAGATTTGAAGATTCTTCTCTCTGAAGGAAATCTCCTCATACATACACAGGCAATCTACAGATGATCAGATTTCACTGAATATTGATCTGATCCTAAAGTATTCTGCTTAAAATTTTGTGTGGACATTTATTTCCTATAAGAAAAGAGCAAAATTACTATTACATTCTGACTATTTTGTACAGGAAACTTGACTTTATGATATTCAGATTTTCTTCCCTGAAATAGCATAAAAAGTGTAAGAAGTATTAAATTATTTGACTTAACATTATATTGAAAATTAGCACTTTAAAGTTCCACAGGGAATAGTAATTTCTTGCATAGTTTTGGTGGGTTTTTTTGTTTTGTTTTGGTTTGGTTTGGGGTTTTTTTTTGTTTGTTTGTTTTTTGTTGTGGTGGTGGTGGGGTTTTTTTTGTGTTTTTTGGGGTTTTTTTGTTAGATCTTGGTTTGTTTATATTTAATTATCTGTTTAATTATCTGTGTTATGATATGACCTGGGATCATTAATTATTTCTCTGCAAAATAAAGTAGATCTAAGTGATTTTTCTCCTGACTTAATAAATATACATAAGAATGTGAACTAATACTTGAAAATCTCCATGTGAACATCAGTCACAGATAGCTATTTCTTATGGGCAAAGAGAGCTGGGAGGAGTGCTTCCAAGCATGAGTGGTACTTTGAGGTCTCCTTTAAAATGTTTTTAGTGGAATTTTTGATTCCCTTTCAAAAATATGGAAACAGAACCACTTCAATAATCACTCCTTAGGTACTCACCTGACCACATAAATTGGGAAAGGAAGCTTCTGATTGACATAATCTTGCTCATTGAGTAAATGACAATCAGGGTTGCTTGTTTTTTTTCCATGTGTCAACATAAATACATTATTCCGTTTTATGTGAAATATTTCAATCCATATACAGAGAAAATAAAGGAACTCCTAAAACTAATAATAAGGAATGAATTTGTTGAATGCATAAACTCAATGCATTCACCTAACAAATTAAAGGGCCAGTTAGAGATTCCTCCATTGCTCTAAACATTATTCAGATTTTCCTAGAAGAAAAGTCCAAGGTATTCAATCAAATAATGCTATTGTAAGTTACTCTGAATGTCTTATAGTGATGTTCTCTGTCTTCACATGAAGTATTAAAATATATTCTGAAACAGGAATCAGGCAAATGGCATTGTCAAAGACCATGGAGTAACACATATTTTTATTTTAGCCCAATGAATTTTTGAGTATTTTATAAGCAGTTGAAAACCTCCACATACAAAGACTGCAATCACAAACTGGAGCCTCCCTATTCTAATAATAAAATTATTTATACCAAATGGGGCAATCACCAATAAGAGATTGAGATCCTTTTCCCTTGGAACAAGTTAATATATTTCAATCAGATTCTTTCTTACCTGTGGTAAATACAGACTCAAATACAGTACTCTTACCTAGGCAAACGGTGCAGCCATAGTAAGGGAAAGTAGTTGCTCATTTCCTTGTGAACTAGAATCTATAAATTGATTTTAAAACAACACACTAGAGATTAAAGTTAAGAGGAAGACAACTAGCACTGAACAACTTCAAGCATAAGTAAACAGACAACAGGAAACTAAGAAGAGAATGGAAAGTATGCTAGTCACTTCAATGAAAGCAAAAATAAACCATAAACTTTAACTACAATAATAAAAAAATTGAAATTGCTTTCATAACTTCATTCTGCTTTGACTATTATGATTCATCTTTAAATACTTTCTTTCAAGTCTAGCATGTTTTGAAGCACTAAATTCAGGCAGTGAGACCACTGAGCTACCTAGATACCCATCTCATTATAAATAAATTTTCACAAAATATCCTCTTGGATCATTGATTATGCAGTAAACCATAATCACACTTCCTTACTGTCTTTGCCTGTGTCACACATCAATTTTCTTTCTTCTGGCTAAATGTTTCTTATTATATTGAGTTACCATGAAGTTTTGCTCAGGGAGTTTTTCACTGTAAAATTTCTTTCTGATGAACTAAAAGGCTTACTAACAAGGGCTTCTAAGTGGTGGCCTCTTATAGTAATATGCTTTCTAAATACAATGTTGTGTTTCACAGTAACTTTCTGCTTGCAAGGTAAAGTGCTTTGGTTTAATTTCTAAATACCAAATTCTCAAATCCTTCTGTACAAGATTTGTATTAATTTTCCTAATTCCCTAGGCAAGGCCATGGTGATTCTACTTTTCCCAGTGTCATGGAGGACTGCTCATCCAAAATAGCAGTACCAGTGTTCTCAGTGTATGTTAACACTTCTAGAATGCTAAATGGGTCAAGACTACTCTTCATTAAAAAAGTATCAATAATATCTACCTGATGAAAATATCTTTACTACTTGTCATTAAAACTAAAGCTATAATCTTCATTGCAATTAAAACATGCATTTACTAGAATTGTAAATTAAATATGTTAATACTTGAAAACAGATTTTAAAATGGTGAATCAAAAGTTGTTCATAACATCCTGCTTAAGTGAAAAGAAATATACTAGTATTTAATTTGAAAATATTAGCAAATGCAACAAGAATTTTGTGTACACTAGTCTTTCAATAGAATTCAGTGTGATGATACTATTTTCCAAAAGAATCATTTGGCTTTGTCTTCAAGAGCAATGCCAAGCTTCTTGGAAGAACACCATGCTTGTACATTCAAAATGCCAGTCAAACTTCTGCCTATATTTCTTTCTGTGTAGCTGGCATCTTTATCTGTGTTTTCTTAAAATAAAGTGACACAGGGTATAGGTAAGAGTGATGTAAGAAGGCCTGACTTCAAACTGTACAGAACTGACATCAGTAGTCTGGAGAAAGTCAGCACGAAGCAGATCAAGTCCTGTCAGTGCCCCTCTGATTGATGGGGTATGAGCTTCTGCTGGAAATGACACTTCCTGCCTTTGGTGCCTTCTTTGTTCCTACACAATCACTTTTGGTCCTCTATAAGTGTCATGGTTTGAAAGCAAAACGAGTGAGAGGCTCCAAGTCAGAGATACAATTTAATAAGAAAAAAGGTAAAAAGGTAAAAATAAAATAAAATAAAATCAATGCAATAACACAAAGGACCACTGACAGAGTCAGAATACAACCTGAGCAGGATGGTGGAAGCAGTCCAGGTGAGGTGCTCTTCCTGAAGCAGTGATCCTGTAGAAAGGTCTGGTAGCTCTGTTCCTCTGGTAATACAGTGGGTAAGGGCTGCTTGTACTGTCCCAAATCCCAGATT
>VWZU01006807.1:69053-117435 GCA_013397095.1 Sterrhoptilus dennistouni
TTTAACAGTTCATGAAGATGATGATAGAATAAATACTTTGTGTACATTCTACACTACAACCCAGGACAATGAGTAACAGGGCAAGAAGGTGCTCCCATGTTGAAGATTCACTTCCTTAAAAATAAGAAATACTCCAAAATCTGCTAAGGTGGTTTTCTGTTTGTTTGTTTGGGTTCTTTTTGGGGTTTGTTTGTTTGTTTTTTGGGGTTTTTTTAAGGTTTTCAGCTTGTATAATTTATAATTAAAAATGACTGAGATTTTTAGTTTATCTTGGTTTTTAAGATTCTTCACTCATAAATGCACTTTCAGCTGAGCTATTTATTAGCAACAGATTTACTAATTTCACCTCATGGCTGTAATCCAGACAGTGTCTTCTCTTTTCTTTTCTTTTTTCTTTTCTTTTCTTTTCTTTTCTTTTCTTTTCTTTTCTTTTCTTTTCTTTTCTTTTCTTTTCTTTTCTTTTCTTTTCTTTTCTTTTCTTTTCTTTTCTTTTCTTTTCTTTTCTTTTCTTTTCTTTTCTTTTCTTTTCTTTTCTTTTCTTTTCTTTTCTTTTCTTTTCTTTTCTTTTCTTTTCTTTTCTTTTCTTTTCTTTTCTTTTCTTTTCTTTTCTTTTCTTTTCTTTTCTTTTCTTTTCTTTTCTTTTCTTTTCTTTTCTTTTCTTTTCTTTTCTTTTCTTTTCTTTTCTTTTCTTTTCTTTTCTTTTCTTTTCTTTTCTTTTCTTTTCTTTTCTTTTCTTTTCTTTTCTTTTCTTTTCTTTTCTTTTCTTTTCTTTTCTTTTCTTTTCTTTTCTTTTCTTTTCTTTTCTTTTCTTTTCTTTTCTTTTCTTTTCTTTTCTTTTCTTTTCTTTTCTTTTCTTTTCTTTTCTTTTCTTTTCTTTTCTTTTCTTTTCTTTTCTTTTCTTTTCTTTTCTTTTCTTTTCTTTTCTTTTCTTTTCTTTTCTTTTCTTTTCTTTTCTTTTCTTTTCTTTTCTTTTCTTTTCTTTTCTTTTCTTTTCTTTTCTTTTCTTTTCTTTTCTTTTCTTTTCTTTTCTTTTCTTTTCTTTTCTTTTCTTTTCTTTTCTTTTCTTTTCTTTTCTTTTCTTTTCTTTTCTTTTCTTTTCTCCACTGTGTATTTAAGGAAAGAAGAGCTGGAGCTATGTAATTTACTGACATCATAAAACTTTCTGTATTACATGATTTATAAGGTCGCAGACACTGGCTTCTGCTTTACAATGGTTCATCTTCCTCAGAAAAAATACAGATTACTGTAACTAAAATGACAGACACCTGTGCTTTTTTCAGAATAAATGAAAGTGATATGGTTACTAGGAGCAGCATATAGCCCTGAATCAGGGAAAACAATCAGATTACCTCAGAACAATCAGTATTTATCCGTCATTCATTGATTTATACAAAACATATAGTATAAGCAATAATACACTTGTAGTTTCAAAGACACCACATGGCTGAGATTCCAGGGTAGATATATCATTGTTTTATAGATCTTTCTATATTCTTGAATAGAAATTCTTTGTATGTATTAGAATTACCCAGCTCATTCATCCTTCTTAGATTGGCGTATTGACTTTGGCCCCAGGCTCAGGTGTTAGGCACTGTCAAATCCTGTCCAGTTGTGCATAGAATATGGTTTGTGAGCTTTGAAACCTCTGAAATTACAAGTTAATAAAAATATTGATACAATGGAGCATCTTAAGCATGCTGCTGTACAAAAATGAAATTTTCTTCCGGAGGGAAAATCAAGAATTGGACACAATTAGGATAGCATTTGTTTTTTTTACTAACAGGAGGACTGTTATAATTAGCACTGAGAAAATAGGCTTTAGTGACAGTAAATGTGCAAAGAATTCATTAAAATATCTCACAAAGCATTTTTTCTCCTGGATTGAAAGTTGAGAGGCAGGGGGCAAGAACAAGTCAAATGGAATGATATGAAATAGCCTGAGCCTGCCTGTCTTTGTGTTGTCATGGAATTCTAAAGCATTTCTGTATGCTAATTCACCTTTTTTTCCTCTGTTCTGATTTTAGCCATTCACATTTTACAGCTGCATTTGTCTAACTTTTTCTAAATATTTTCAATTTTTAATGTGACTTTCCCTTTTGTGAAGGATGTCACATACCTATCATTTGAATACTGTCTAACTTGTAAAGCTGAGACAATGTCTGATACTGCCCTGATGGCCTGGAAGAGCTGGATGTGTCAAAAAGAATAATTTCATTTCCATACTCAGGTACCCTTTAGTCTTTCTGTAAGGGTACCTAAGAGTCTAAATAATTATGGAGAATTTTATGACTTTGTCTAACTGGATTTTTCCAGTCATAATTTTTTTTTGTTTTATTATTTAACAAAAAGAAATAATAAGAACAAGCTATTTACCTACTAATTCTATTTTAACTTATAATTTTAGTTAAATCGAAGTCTTCTGAATGACGTTTATTTCTGTTTTCATTAATAAATGATTATTTACTTTTTTCCATACTCTCTTAAATACTCCATTAAATACTTTTTTCCATACTCTCTTATTTTTAGCCACCTGCAGAGGAAAAAAAAACTGAATGAAAAACCCCTCAATCTATTGTAATTCCTCATGCTGAACATTTTTGAAGGACATTATCCAATTGTACTTCTATGAATGTTGACCCTGCACAGTACTGAGTGTTCTGGACCATGGAGTACTGTACATTTTAAAAGTGTCTTTCATAGTAATTCAACGCATAATCAGAATGACCAGTGGTTTTATTGTACATTTTTAACCAAACCATTCTGTGAATTCTGTCAGCAAACAAGAATAACAAATTCCTGTTCTAACGGATGCACTTTATATTACCATAAAGAAAAGATGACAGAGAAAATTAAGTCTTCATGAGAGATTGCAGTGTTTGCTTTTTGCTTTTTGCTTTTTGCTTCCATCACACTGTACCAGTTCTAAAAAGAAAAGTAAATTATTTTTTTAGATGTGGTCTTAGATAATTGTGTGCACAGTTCACAGAGAAATCAACATAAAACTTCATAACACAACATTTTAAAAAATTAAAAAGAAAAGAGATGTAGTGATTCCAGTCTACTACTGAATTGCTTGGCATTAGGACTTAATAAAATTAAAGGATGCATAGCAGACTTGTAATAAAATACTATCATTTTAATTAGGTACAGTTTAATTAGGGATAATATGGTATAAAGACAATTTTTTAAATGAGCTATAGCCAGTCGGAAACTTGCCTTCTAAGTCAATGGAGAGGTGATCTCCCACCTATATAAGGAGACTGGCTGAGGATGAACATGGAAAAGAATCTTATGTACATAACATAATGAGAAAGCTTTTGGTTTTGTTTTTGTTTTTTTTTTCCCCCTCAGTCTCTTAGCAAAGTAAGCAATGAGTGACCCATCCAGGTCCCTCTGCACCATCAAAAGCTTTTGGACTACTACTGCTATTCCAACCTACTATATAGAAATTCTTGTGCTTTAGGGCATAAGTCAGACATTAAGCCTGCAAACACAGCTGGTTTCAACAGTTTTCACAGGACTAGTTCTCTCTGAAATATAAAATCTTGCCAAAATCAACATGTTTAAAAATCAGGTCAATTAATTGGAATTTTTTTCTGAAAGAAAACTGGAAAGGCATCCAATGTTTTTGATACAAATTACAGTCATACATGCAGATATTTTTTTTTCCTGCACCCATCTCTGTGATCTTTGTGCATTCAATTTCTCTTTTCATCATTAATTTGAGCTCTTGCCATTGTATAATGTATTTCATGTGGCATAAGCATATTAAAACCAATAAATTATTTTATGTATGCCTATGCTGGAAATTGCCTATGTTCTCTCAAAAATCACTTACAACTATCTTGAAAAGGAAAACATTGCATCAGAAATATCCTGTCACTGTGTAATCCTGTCTCACGTTAGCAAAGGGATCAGTGAGTTTACTTCTCTATTTCCCTTTTCCCTATTGGGTTAAGTGGGACAAACCAGCAGATTTTTCCATTTGCTTCCACTTCCACTCCACTTACGGCTGAAGTTGTATTATTACAATAATGTTTAGAACAATTCATTAGTTGGCCAGTTTTTAAAAATGCAATTTTAAAGAGTAGAAAAGATTAAATAACGATGGACAGATCTTTCAGGACAGAGTATTACCTTCCTTTTCAGTCTTTACATGCTCTCATTCCCCTCATACTGACACCACTTCTTTCCATCTCTCTGCATCTGGAAAATGGGGTTGAAGATGTGCTAAGAAGTTGAAGCACTGTATTGTCCTGGAGCACTTGTGGCACAAACCCTTCAGCAGACAAGTAATGAGCAGAAGGAGGAGAAAAGAGGAAGCACTGTATCACTCTATGTTTTCCTTTAGGTTTTTTTTACAGTTATGACTCAGAAAACACATCCAAGCAATTGTTCACCTATAGTACTAAGGTTTTCTTCCCCCTAAAAGCTCAAAATTTAACTAGGATTAAGCATAAATAAATTCCTGATTCAATTTATTCTTCAACTAGTATTTTATATGTTTTTTTTAAAAAAAATCTAATCAGTTCTCATCCCTTCTTTTTCTTTGAAAAAACATCTTTTTTATGTCCCAAATAGGCTCTGCTACAGCTTTGGTTGCTTATCACTTCTGGACAAGAGAGAGAAAGCTAAACTGAAGTTAGCACTTGAAAAAATCTCTGAAACTGAATAGAAGTTTTGTTAGTGCTAGAATACAATCTGGCTTTTAACATCAGTCACTGCTATAGGCATTAACATAATTTCTAAATTAACTGAATAAAAGTAAGAAATAAATGTAATAAAACCTTAGTTCAAATATAGATATCTTGTCAAGAAGCACATCCATCCAATATGTCTTTTTCTGCAATTAGGAGGTGGTGGTGGTAAAGCTTCTTTTTACCTGCTACCAACAACACTTGCAAAATTGTAAACATCTTGTGTGCACTATTTGTTGTGAATCACAGTCAGCTTGTATCTTGTTTACTAAAACAACCAGTTTTACAAAATGGGAAGAAATACTTTTGCTTGCTCACCTCTTACAGTCAGTTATTTGAAATGGTCATGTAAAAGGGCACAGGAAAAGTAGAGTTTTGACGTGTAAAGAAGTTAGAGAACACTTACTATCTGAGGGCCTTTTTCCTTCTTTTTTTGGTAAAAAATCCAAAATGTTCTTGAGTGTAGAGGAAGATTTCAGAAAAAATGGACTGATGATTTTTTTGAGAGACCAGTAAATCTCTTGAGCCACAAGGTGTTGTGTTCTTTATGTAGAAGAGAACCCTCTTTTCCCTTTCTCTCATGAAACATCAGGTTTTGCAATTCTTACCAAGTCTGACATGAATTAAAAAATAAACAATATCAATATTGTTATTTTCCAAGTCTCCAAAAATCTGTGCCTACTGAAAAATCTGTGCCAACTGTAAAATGTGTAATTACCTGCAGTTTTGTTGTGTTTCCATAGAGGATTTTTGTGCCTTTGACCGAAGAAATTGGTTAACCCAACCTTTGTTTCCAAGGAGTGAGTGGATTTAAAGGAATGAATGGTTTTGCTCACAGTGCTAATGCCAAACATCGTGTCCATTATTAGAACACTAGATAATACACCAGGAGCCTTCCAGCCCTTCTCACAGGAAAACAGCAGCATTTTCTCAGACCTGTCCAGGAGCAAGAACTTTTTCACAAGGATCGGAGGGGCAGTGACATGAACATTGGTCTTCTGCTTAAAGGAATTTTTCTTGACATCACTACTAATTAATGGTATTCATATGTTAAATACAGTAGCTCAAGAGATAAGTTTGCATTTTCTAATGAAGTCAGGGGTATGCTTGATGAGTTCTTTAGCTCCAGATTTACATAGCTTACTGTCAGTGAGAGGAGAAAACACTAAAGCCTTCACTAAGCCAATTTCTTTATCTGCAGTGAGTTGTATCCTGTGACCATTTAATTTTATTATTGCTAACTGAACTAAGCCATTGATTAATGCCATTATAAGCTGGCTTTACATTGATTTAATTAAATGTCTATGTCATGGTTTAACTACTGCCACCAGCACACAGCCGCTTGCTCACTCCCTCACCTGTGGGTCTGGGAAGAAATTAGAAGACTAAAACCTGGAGAACTCATGGGCTGGGATAGAGACAGCTGATAGGAAAAAAAAAAAAAGCCACGAACACAAGCAAAGCAAAACAAGGAATGAATTCACTCTTTCCATGGATAGGCAGGTGTTCAGCCATTCCCAAGAGAGCAGGGCCCTATCATGTTCAACAGTGACTTGGGAAGACAAACATCACTCCAAATGTCCCCCACTTTCTCTTTCTCCCTTGGCTTTATATACTGAGCATGACTCCATATGGTCGGGAATATCCCTTTGATATTTAAGTCAGTTGAGTCACCTCTTCCATTGTGTCTACTCCCAACATCCCAGCACCAGCAGCCTCCTCACCAGCATGGAAGGATGAGAAGCAGAAAAGGCCTTGGCTCTGTGTAAGCCCTGCTTGGCAGTAACAAAAACATCTCTATATTATCAACCCCGTGTTTAGCATAAATCCAAAACACAGTCACATACTGGCCACCATGCAGAAAATTAACTCTAGCCCTGCCAAGACCATCACAGTCTCATACTTTAGTATGAGACTTTTTAAGCCCTTTATGGCTTAAAAAGCACTGGTTGAGATTTCTAGGTGAGTGCTCAGTTCCAAAGTTACTTAGAGAACATTAACCGAGGTTTTGCAGGTTCATTATTAAAGCTACCTGAACTTTCAGATCCCATTATTTCTTTATATGGTGCATTCACAGTAACGCAAAATGTAGTCTGGGGAAAGTGATACACAAACTACCAGAGGAGCTGTCGTGCGATAAAAAGGAATTTGTAAAAATTCAGTCTCCATATCTTTACAAATTCTGTGTTCAAAATCTAAGTATGTTGTATTTGCATGATGGACTAAATTTGGCTATCTGTTCCAGCTGCCACTAAATTTTGTATCAAGAAGAGCTTTAGAAACGTATGATTCCTTCTTCCACTTAAGTTTCTGCCTCTGCTTGTCAAGAAGGCATAAGGCAGGTTTTCCCTAGATGGGAGGCATGATGTGATCTGATTGGGTCATCAGCCAGATCACACTAGAAATTAGGAGTTTGGGAGGCACTAAAGACTATCTCACTTCATAGTTCAGTTGTAGTCTCAGGCTCCAAGTACCTAACCCTGCTTTATATTTTCTATTTGATTAGTCTTTTAAATACCAGTAGAGCTGCACCATGTAGAGAAGCAAGCAGAAGTTCTAGATTGGGTTCTGAAAGAACTGTATTTATGTTATCATTTAATTACCTGGTAGTAATTAGCAGACACTATCAGTGACAGTGTTAACTTGGGTGAAATGACATCCTGATTCAGGTATATTGCCTTTGATCTCTGCCCTTTTGTGGAACCTGGTGCAGTTATAGTACAGACTCTGGAAACCATAGCATATGCGTTTTCCTCTATTTTATTTTGATAGGCAGTGCAGCCAATATTTTATCTTTTTATCCTTTTTGCTCTAGGCTCTTTTCATGACAGTGTTATTCATGTGTTGCTAGGACACTGACATGTTGCAAAAGAGGGAGAAAAGTCACAGCTGTGCCCTCCTTATGCCAAGACCTTTAAGGCAGCATCTGAGTCGCTAGACAGAGATATATTTACTAAATTGGGACCAAGAGGATATGTTCAAGGTGTCCCAAAATAGAAACTTCAACCCTTTGGAAAGCCAAGCAGGTTTTCAAATGTAGATATCCTCAGTCAGCAGAAAGTTTGAAGGATGCAAGGAAGGCAGAAGTGTCTAAACATTGTTGAGGGTATTCTGTTTGCATATGGGATGAAAAAAGCACCATTCAAGGGCAAAGAGTGAAACAAATTATCTTGCTCAGAATGAAAAGTAGAGTGTATTTGCACCTGTTACATAACACTCAATACCACAGTAAAGTTGGCAGTTTAAATTAGGGTGCTTTCTTTAAAAAAAAAAATAAATTATTAACTCCTCAATCATGAAAGTTCTTCCCTCTTTGGTGCACCAATCTTGGACCAACAGTCTTGTGAATACTTTGCTCTCTATTTCATGGGAAGGTTTTATACATTAAATAGAACTGGGCTTGTTTGCTGCCAAATTTGATTCAAGTATCTGCTCACGGGTATACCAGAGAAGGGTGCATGAACAAATGTACAAACGTGGAAGGTGATTAGAAAGAAAAGACATGTAATTTGCAGCATGCCTGTAGATGAGAGATGATATCTAGAGCAGCAATAAAAGGGGATAAAAGCGCACATAGGCATGCAAACATGCAATGTGACATGAAAATTAAATCATGTCTCAAAGTCCTGCTAGTATCAAAGCCACTGGTTGACTTAGTGGTTGGTATAGTAAGAGCTTTTGAAGAGATGGAGAACAATTGTGATCCTAAAATTAATGGTAGGAAATCTGGTAACATTCATCTAAGAGAGGAAGGAACAGGATGTGTGCGGTTTCCTAATAGTTTATTATTAAAGCAAGGAATTAAAAAAAAACAAACAAGGGCCACTGTAGAGATTAAAGAAATTTTTATTGTAAATGTCACTAAACTGAAATCAGCAGCAGATACAGAATACTTAAAATGCAAACAAATGCATTTATAATTTTTTTTAAATTCCTAACAGAAAATCTGAGAGATAATCCAATTAAATTTTCATAAAAGTACATTGCATGAATTGTAACTAGACTAATGTTCAAACTACATGATCTATTTAAGAAAAGAAACAAAGTTGCCAAATAAACCAATTAATTTCTTAAATAAACTGTATTGCATATTTGTGTAATCCAACAAGTCAATGTATTTCATTAGTCAACAAAAACACCTAAGAGCTGCAAAACAATTCATTATGTACACAATTCCATATAGCCCCCAAAAATTCATTAGCCTATGGTTTTTTTCATTGCATCTTTGTATTTACTTGGTATCTGGAATGCAGTTGTTTGTACTACTTTAAAAACAGGGAAAAAAATCCTGAAATAAACAAAAGCCATATTTATTTATTCTGATGGGATTTGAAACATATATATACTTAAAATGTCTGGTTTGTAGCCTGGGTGTATCCAATTTGCAACAACTCTTTTACGCAAAGAGGAAATTAAGGAGCAGATTGCTAAATGGAATATAAACATGATTTCACTCTGGCTTGCTAATACATCAGGATGAAAGCTGACACTCTCCCTTATTTAAAATTATTCTAAACAGTGTGTGTCAAATATTTTAGACATTATTGAAAAAGGCTGTCACATAAAATGTAAAAGGGCTCCACATATATTCGGCATGGCTTTACTGTCTGAATGCGTGAATCTCTACACTGACACAAAATTGCTACCCTGTCAGCATGTAAAAGGACAGATCATTTAATCTCTTTAGTGATGAAGTTTCAAATCCACAAAGCACAAGCTCTCAGTCCTTTGAGATGATTATGATGCCTCGAACCTGACAGCTTGTGATGACAGCTTTCACAAATTCTGGAAATCAAATTGTTCCTGCATCTAACAGAAGAAGGCAGGTGTGTACATAACAGAAATGGATGAGGTTAAACATTGGGATAGTGTGATCTTTATGTTCAGTGTAATTATTAAAAGTTATACCAGGGAAAATTATAGATTTTGGTTTTGAACCTCTTCATGATATACACAGATGAGGGCACCAATAACCCATATGGGTAAAAGGTTTGCCAGGAAAGGAATATCAAGATAAACAGATGGCTGTACCATTGCCATATGGCTCCTTGGAAATTGGACAACGCTGTGGCATTTTGCCACAAGATTGATCTAGTGTTATTTCTGTGCCAATATTTTAAGCAATGCAAGGAAAGAATACATAACTATATGCAATTAGCTGTGTTATGTAAATATAGTAAAAACCTAACTGGTTTATGGGAAATTTTGTAGACTGATATGTTTCGGAAGTAAAGATAGCAATTCACTGGAAAGTTATTTGCTTCAACTCTTCATTTTTCATACTTTTTGCTCAGAAAAATGTGTTAAATAAACTAAGTGGCTGTGCTGATGAGGCTTAATTTCACAGTTTATCTCTCTGTACAGAACAAAGAAATTGTCTCTGAAACACAATGTTAGCAGTGCTAAAAAAGCTAAGGAAAGCAGAAGGAAACTCCAGACCATTCAAAATAAGGTCAATAATTCCAAAACTCAGCTCAGCTGGATAGCTGCATACATAACCAAATTATTCAAAGGTCAAAGGTTTGGTGTTATCATGGAATGAGTACTTAGTAGGACTTTCTGATGGTTCAAAGGCTGCTGCCTGACATATCAGGTGTATTGCTGCATTTTCATGTGTGCTGCATGAAAAACAAAACAAAATGAATTTTAAAAGAATCCAAAAACCACCATGTCATTCTTCAGTGATATTTCCTCAAGACTTTCAGTTAGGAGTTATTCTTTCCAAGCATTTAGAAATTTTGAGTATTTCTTCAGCTAAAATTAGCATTCAGCCTGATTCTCTCTTATTTCAATTCCTTTCCTGTAAACCATAAACATATAATCACAGAGCAGCAGAAATAACCAGAAGATAGATTTCACAATTGATTTGTGGGATTCTAGACATGGTGGTTTTGGGGGTTTTTTTGTGTAAGGAAATAAATGGAGGGCAGCTGGGGAAAAACAAAGCAAAACAAAACCCCAAAACACTAGAAAGTGGAAATATATTACAAAAGCATATTGCTGACCTTAAAAGATAGCTTGCAATTTTACACAATTCCTGTTACTCTGAGCGAGCTATACTGACACAAGTTGCCCTCACAGAAGCTTTGGAGAACCCCTTCACACAGTTCCTTTTAGAAGCCCTCGAGGTTTTCAGAGGATCTATGCACACTCTAAAGTTTTGATCACTTGAGCTTCTCAGTGGCCACACAACTGCATAGCCTGCAGCACAGGTCTGGTTTTGACTCTCCATTTCCCTGAAGTATTGTAGGCTTCAGGGGAAATTTCAACCATAGCTTTGAAGCACAGAGATAGTTGAGCTACTGTAAAAAGCTCTATGGGTTTTTTTTTTGCACACAGCAAAATATTTTTTCCATGCACTTGCATTCTTTTCTTTAATAGGTCTCGCATCCCTACCCACATTTCATTAGGAAATAGGTTCCACTGCAGAATATTCAGGAGAAAGACCAAGGCACATTAATATTTCAACTTTTTACTGAGATATCAAGGCTTTTGACAGACAAATACCAAGTTGACCACATCTTTTGGCAAAAAAATGATAACAGGTCTTCAAAACCAGCTTGGTCTCCCATCTATTTATTGTTACTGTGAATTGCTGTTAAATTCCATCTGTATAATACTATATTCAGCTATATTCAGCAGATTTGTTCCACTAGGTTGGCTCAACAACAACTCTTGGTCACAGTCTTTTACCACCTTATTCAAGGGAGGAGAAGTAGGAGGGAAAAGAAAGAAGGCAGAAAATGAGAAGGGGATTGAGAAAAGGAGTAAATTTGTAGGGAATCTAACTTAGTTGATTTTTGTGGCTTGTCTATTTGGTACAATGAGAACTGTCTGCTCTTAAAGGAAAATACCTTAGGCATAATAAAAGCCATCTTCCAAAAACAAGATGGTGCATTTAGTGGCCAATACATAGACATCTGTAAGAATCTAATTTAAATTTTTACCAGAATTCTTTCCACTTTGAACCTGGGAGGCAAAAAAAGAATCCATTATCAAAACAGTATGTTTATTTAATGGCAATACAACCTCCCTTTTCCCTACACATTTTCGTTCAAAATGGTTTTGTTCAAACGACACATATCCTTGAGATGTTTTCTTTTACTGAACTATTAATGCCCTACTTTTAGCTAGAAAGGTTTTCACTAGTGTTACTGGTATACTTGTGAGTCATTCGTTCTGTGGTGCTGTAGCCTGAAAACTCTATTTTGGCTGCCTGAAATTCAGATGTTAGTTTATGACTAAATCAGAAAATCAGCTCTAGGATGACCTTACCTAGACAGAAGACTGAGTACTGCTTGGATCCCCTATATGCAGTAATGATTAAGACTGGACAAGAGAATAGGCATTAATAGCAATCTTAGGGAATAAAGAGATATTTTTTCTGGGAATACATAAATTGAGTTATTTATCATTGCAAAATGGAGAACAGATGGAAAATTACTTTCTATTGCTACACTGGAAGGAAAATAAGGGAAAAGCCTGTTTGACTAAAGGACAATGTTAGCACAATAATTGGTTATAACCTGACTGTTGAATGCTTTCTGTCTGGCAGTAAGAACCTTTGAGCCTGAAAATAGATTGCGGAGGGTGCTAAGAGAAAATTTTTACTGCAAGCTTTAAAGAATAGCATAGACAAATGGTTTTGAGCACTGCGATCCAGGCAATATGGGTAAAGACTAGATAACTAGACAATCTCTGAAACTTCCTTCCAGCTTTATTTTTGTGATATGAGTTCATACAAGAACAGAAAATTGGACCAAATTTGGTGATCAAGCTCTTGCTTCCAAAACGGCACTGTTATTGCTAAGAAAAATAAAAATCACCAAACCACTTTTGAACTGTCAGAAGACTATATCTTCTAACAAAATTTTAGCTCTGCTGCCCAGAATGGGTATTTTCACATACACAACTAATGGGACACTTCTCAGAAAGTTTTCAGGTCCCAAAAGGAATCTTTCATATCAACTGGAAGAAAGGGGAAACTTTAAAAGATGTGGTTTGGGGGAGAAGTTGCATAAAAAAACCCAACCAAACAATCAGACAAAATCCTATCAGGTGAAAGCTTGAAAAAGACAAAAACAAGCTTCAGAAGGCTTTGTTCATCCCCAGACAAGAGTCTTTTCACACATCACATAAGGATATTTTAGGACTAAAACTTAATTCTGGGATATTTTTTCTTGGGCATCTATTTAATGCAATGTTTATCTGTTTAATTTCTAGATGCTACTGTATACACTATTAAAATATATTCTGTATATATAATACAATATATATTGTATATATATATATAATATATACATATACATATATATACATATTATATTTTATAATATATATAATACATATATAATGTATTGTTATAGGGTTTTTACATTACCTTACCTTTTATTTATGCTCTGGTAGAACCACAGATCTAATCAAAACCAGAATGTATCAATACATAGTTATAGGCAAAACAATGATTTCAAAGAGTGTGGGTGGTGAAGTTAAAATAGTATCTATAGTGGAGTTAACAACTACAACTATGACTACGTCCTTCAAATTAGGACTTAGAAAATAATTTGTGGGCAGAAATTATACTTTTCAGTTTGTGCATCTACAGTATTTGTTGTGTGGCTGCTTCATACACTTGGCTGAATTTGTGTGCTCAACTTCAGGATTTTGATTGGTACACTCATGGCTAACCCCCAAAGCTTGTATCTCCTAAGGCAGAATTTTGCTTTGTATGAGGAGTTAATAATTGCTATTTTATAATATTGAAGATTATTTGAATTTTGGGAGCATTATGAGCACTTCTCATGTAGAAAGAAGGTATTATTGAGATTGAAAATGGTCTGTGGGATGTTTTCTTTTCATCAATTTCTTCACTTGTTTGGAACAGGAACTTGCCCTCTGTGACTGAGCATAGGGAAAATGCCTATAATGTCCTAGCAGCACATAACAAGCTGTGGATAAATGAAATCCTCAATTGTAGCAGCTCTCAGTTAGCTATACCCAGAAGCAGCATGAGGATTCTTGGGATGTAGAAAGCTTTGCTACAGATGCCTAAGGACAGAGTGTTAGGATACCTAGGGTTTTTAAAGACAGTATGCTGTATTAGAAATTGACTTTTTGTTTGGTTTTCAACTCAGGCTATAAAACTCTCTTGGTGTTTAAAGGAAACTTATTTTCATACATTTGGTGGTTTTGTGGTTTTTTTTAACTTCTAAAAAATGTCTAAAATTAGTTAAGCATCTGTTTTCTTCTTTGTTTGAAGCAACTTTTACTTTTAAACAGCTGTTTAGCCTATGATAATTGTCTTCCTCCTGGGAAAGCAGTCCATCTCTGTTGCCAGATTCCATTACCTTAAGATGGGTTGTTTTAAATTGCTAAATTTCAAACAACCCATCTTAAGGTAATGGAAGCTGCTTCTACATATTTGTGTATGTGTGACTGTTTCTTAGTGTCTGGCATATTGGCACAATTCTTGTTATGTTTATTAAGCTGTTAAGCACTTGTTAGAGCTTTGCCACTGATTGACCTTTTGCTTGTGGAAATGTAAGATGTGAGATATGAATGGAGTGGTGAAGTTCCTTCAGCTTTCTTTTGTTTTTCCCATTTGCCTGCCAAACCTTCTTCATAGTTTCAGTTCTTGTGTCCTTCCAGAAAAAGACTACAGAGTATTATTGAACAGAAGAAAATGCAGAAGGCTAATTTTCCTCAGCTTTTACTAGAGAATGTGATGGAGAGACTCTCAAAGCCTCATGAGCCAAACAAGAAGTTCTCCAGAGCCTGAGAGAAAACATTGTAATGAAGGAAGGAGAAATTACTGGGTTTGCAGTGCTCTCACTCCTTTTGTTTTCCTCAGGTTTTTGTTTTGGTGAAAATGAAAGGTTTTTTATAAACAGTTTTAACAATTCCTCATGAGAACAAATCACTCAAGATAACCTTCGTCTTCTACTTTATTACTACCCTGTAATGTAGTCTATGGGTCCTCAAAAAATACTTTGTCTCTCAATTTTTCAGGAACAATTTATTTCTAGGAACAAATGTTTTAACTTAAAGATGCAGGAAGAGGCCAAAACTTTCCTTCTGCTGCAAAACAGCAAATAGTAAGCAAAAAGTTAGTTTTATGCAAAGTCTAAGAGATCTGTTCCTTATTCTTCTCTGTTAAGACAGCTTAGGATCTACAAACCATTGCCTGCTACCCCATTAGTTTTGAGAAAAATAGTCAAAGACCTTAATCTCTAGATCAGCTCAATTATTTATAATAGTTGGTTTTTCTGGTTAAAAATGTATCAATTTTTAATCTCCATTCCTGAACATCTCTCTACAACATTTCCCCACAAAGTCTTTACCAACAGTTACTGAAGAGGGAGAAAATCATCTTGAGAATGGAAATGTATTCAGCCTTTTAGCTGAATAAACACTATGCAGAGCTGCAATCCTAGGTTCAAGTTTCAACTCTCTTTCATAGCAGCTTCCATTTTCCTGGTTTCCATTATTAGGAAAATTCTCTGTCTTGAGTGATTTATGTTATCTTTGCAAACTTAGTTTCATTTCTGTGGAGGGAGTCACGGTGTTGCATCATAGGACATGTAAGCAGAGAGATAACATGACAAAATGGGTATCACACGCATCAAAGTCAAAAGACCTTTTTTTTTCCCTATGACACTACTGAGGTTAATTTTGGTGAGTACTAATGCCAAAGATATCTGTCTCCCTTTGCATCTTCTCTTACTATTTTTTTTCAGTTATGTAATCATAATGACTAAGACTTTGTGGATGAAACTTTTAGAAATTCATGAAATGATTGGCTGCTTCATGAAATGATTGTCTTTTTTGCAAAAGAGCTGTAATGAGGGTCAGCACTTTTACCCCTTTGTTAGAACTCCAGTTCACACAGACACAACCTGGAATGATCTGATCTCCTAGGTCAGAGTCCCTTGGAAGGTCCCAAAAGTGTCCTGCAGACCCACTTAGATGAAGGCATATGAGAACTAACTTTCCCTCTGTGTTCAAGGAGCTGGATTTTACTCAACACTAAGGTGCTCCTGCATCTCTGTCAAATTTTCAAGTATGTTTGTTAACCACTTTTAAAAAGACAGAATTTACCACAGAGAGACAGCCTTAGATTTCATTACTAAAGTGAAGCTGATATGCTTGTAAAAGATCACAGGCAGTAGGAGTGACGTTGGTTGACAGGTACTTTAGGAAGCTCCCTGGTTGTGCAATTGTTGAGCTGTTCATCTTCCAATATCACATGCTAGAAGGTTGTTGTCAGATGATAGCTGGGCTTTTCTGCATTCCTCTTGATTACCTTTCAGCAGTGGGTTAATGTTTTCCTAAAAGAATTGATAAACCTAATTTATAAATCCTTTAGTTCCCTTCGAATTAGGGAAAAAATAATAATAAAGGAAATTTAATATAACAATATTCCAGTTCAGAACTTGAAGACTGGGACCTGGAAGATATAGATCGTATTGCTGGCTTTTTAAGATAATCAGTTTGTGTAAATGGTATTTATTTTGGATCATTCTTATAATAGCAATATTATAGCAATAATTAAGAGCCAGTTTAAAATAAGCCTCCATGGAGCTGGGTAGTATGCAAAGTATCAGTAGGTGTTCCTTTATCAAACTTCAATGGGTAGAGAAAGAAAATGGGAGTTGGCTCATAGAGGCAGTCACATTGAGCCAATAAATATTATTTCACCATCTTTTTCATATCTCTTTCTTTAGTGATTTACATTAGAGGCAATAAACACTGGCAAAAAAAAAAAAAAGTAAACAGGGTAACAGGTCTGGAAGAGAGTATAAAATGGAATTAAGCGGGTATGAAGAGATTGTGAGGAGAATAAATGAAGCAATTAGTGAGACAGCAAGTCAGCTAAACCTACAGATCCAGTGAATGTTTAGGTGATCATGCCTTGACTGATTCTCTGCCTATGACCAGGTATTTTTCCCTCCTGCTGTGTGGTTTTGACACACAGCTCTAATTGCAATTGGTTTTTCTGAATCTACTTTTGTGAAAACCATGGATTATAGAAAGCCTTTTTTTCCCTTCTCATGGAATTTTTGTTCTTCCCACTTGGAGTCCTCTCCAATTAACAAAAACATCATTCAAAATAGAATGCCAACCTAGAGACTGAACATGAAATTACTAATCAAAACCCAGTCTAAATATAAAAGTGTTTATTAGGAATACATCAGGGAAAACTAAACATCAAGAATCCTGAAAGTCATGCTTGATTCCTGTACAATCCTTTTCAGCCACAACTGATATTTCCAAAAATGCAATGTCAGCAGTGATATTATAAAGCTGTGAACTCAAGAGTGTTTTTAAGTCTGTTTTTTTCTCTAGGATTCTTTCTTCTCTAAGGTGCTTCTAGGTGTAAAGCACTATATAAGGTATGCTATCTATATGTATTTATGTGTCCTGTATACAAAATACATATGAAATGGCAAGAAGTAATAAAAGCTAAAAAAAAATTTACAAGCCTCCATTGTGCATTTATTCCTTAGGCCTTGCAACTTTTGGAATATCAGCCAAAGCTGTAGCAAAGGGACATATGATTGCTGATATTATCTTCACTACTATTCTTTCTATCTCTGCTGCTGTCTATAAACCAGGGTTACTGGGTTACTGTCTAGAAAAATTGTATTTGTAAAGCTGAAGTGGTTCCTCTCACAGGGCAGGAAGGTAGGTATCTAGCAACTCTTATGAACAAATATTGTTACACCAGTTCCTGGCCTTCTCCCAGAAAACTTTATCCATTAAAGTCAATTCATATTTACAACAACGCAGGAAACGGAAATAGAGCTTTTAAACTCCCAGTGAGTAAACATTCTGGAAATGATCCTTTAAAGTTACAGAGGTACAACCTGACACAGCTTTTTTCTGCCACTACTTAGACATCATCTGTAATGGCTCATCTGCCTGGTTACCAGGTACTTTGTCTTAAATTCTTACACTCTGCTTGTTACTTCATCCCATTTCCTGTTTATTTGAAAGGTCTGCTTGTTATATGAACTCACACATTCCACATATGTACGGTACTTATGGAACAATTGTTTTAATAAATATAATAATTTTGGCATATCATGTTATTTTACAAAGTGGGAGGGGTGCATTAGTGAGAAGACTTTCAGCTTGTAAGAAATTATGTCATTTTGCTAGCTATATTCTCCTCTTTTAAATATAAAAGAGTGCCTGTCTTGCAGATATCAGAAAAGTGACTGTTGTTTTGTAGTCCTGTTAAAATTGCATTTAAGAGTTCTGAATTCCTGTTCAAATGTTGTATGTTCACTGAATTCTCTTTCACAGATAAATGCCATGTAATATTTTAAATAACCTTAAATAAATTATTAAGATGGAGAGGGATGTTCTTTTTTTGTTATGTAAAACAACTGTTTGTACTGTTATATTTTTCGGTATTAATATACGGGTTGTTAAAGACAATTTGGAATGTTGAGATGCATTCTCCCCTGGAAAATGTAATAAACTGTGGACTAGAAATATATGAAACCTGAGCTTTTTAATTATTTTCCCAAAGAAGAATAAGCATAATGTCACACGGGCTTGCTGAATCTGCAGTGAGCTCCCCACAGCTGGAAAACTACAACTGCAATTCTTGCAGCCAGCTGAGATTTGACTCCCTTGTTTCACCCGGGAGAAAATCCCTGATTTTTTATGAATGCACACTAGTAACAATGTTTGAGGCATTTAAATGAAAATGACTTCAATTTTTTTATTATTTACCCTTGGAAAAAGAATTTTCTCCCTCTAAAATCTGTCAAAATTTAAGACAGAGACTCCAAAATGGTTCAAAAAGAGTTGGAGAAACATGAGGGATTTTCTCATTTTTGAATGATACAAGAACCTTCCTCTGTGATTATCTGTGGGAACATGTTATTGAATATAGTTTCTTACAAGTGTAGATCAGACAGTCATTATGTTATGGATAGGTTGTATGTATGGCAAAATTATTTGCAATAACTTGGGAGGCAGCAAAATACAATTTTATTCTTTATCATAATTTCTTTATTTTCCTTTGTACTTTGCCTGCAAGAAACCACTTGTTTGCAATCACAAACTCTGAGTCAGACACTCTTGTAAAAATAGCACAATTGTAATATGGGTTTAAATTGAATGTTTTATCTGTAATTTGACATCTTGTGTAACCAGACATAAACTGCATCAACTGTTTGGATACAGAGTTACCATTAAAAACTCTAATTAGGACATAAGGAAGCCTTTTCTATCATTTATGACATTTACAGACTGTATTTGATACAAGTCTAAGAAGTCCAGCTGGGTCTGCATATACCTGCCCCTTCATACACATCCAAGTCTGGAGCCCAATATTAATCAAACTTCAATTCAATCTTTGAGTCCAGAGCTGTTTTTTCAACTGAAATTAGAGCAATGGGTATCTAAATAGCTTCAATTTTCTTCGGATTTAAGGCAGAGTGTTAAAACACTGTCTGGCCTTCCAGAAAAAAATCCCATTTGGCTTCTCTTGCCATAGTCACAGGTTTATCCTGTAGTCTTATTTTGAGACCCCCAATGTAGGCAGAGGCTCCTTGACAAAACTTCTGGTTTCTGTAGTTATTCAAATTTCCTCTTGGGTGAATTGGGACCTCACCTGACCTGTCATTTTTTCCCTCTCCGTAACTCCAGATGGAGGAAATATTCCAGGAAATGTACTATTTTCTGGACTGGCTAAATTTTTTGTCCTGCCAATCTTTAAGAAAAGAATAAAAAAAATTATTTCTTGCTTTAGAGCTAAAGAGACCCATTATACAGTTCACCTGGGATAAGAGGAAATCTAGAGTTAACCACATTTTTTAAAGTATGGAATTTAGCCTAGTAGATAGGTGCCTGAAGTCTTTTATATTAGACTTGGTTCACATACAAATTTATCTTATGTAATTGCACTCTTTTAAACACATCATAACAATTTACCCCAAAAAATTAGGAAAAGAAAGTAGTGATAGCTTCTGCATGGATTTTGCTTGGACTTTTAATTTTTACATGTTTTTTTTTTTGAAAAGTTCTTGTGTGATGTTCGTATTTTGAAAACAGTCACATAAAATCTCTGCAATCTACCTTCAACAGACTAGAATATTTTGCTACAGGTAAACAGAAGATGAAAAGCCACAGTCTACTTAAAAACAGTTGATGCATGGAAACCAAGAAAGAATTTTTTAGTAAGAAGCCTTTATTCTCTGTAAATGTCAAGAAACGCTGAGAGAGTAAGGGAATTTTTTAAGCACATTGCAGATTTTCTCACAATTGCTGCTTGCTTTTCAAGACGAGTTTGTTTGCATCTCACAATTAGCATTTTTCTCTTCATTAAAAAAAATTCCCAGATGCTTCTGAAACTAAAATATGCAATCAATTTACTTCTCCTGGGAAAGAATAAAACCACTTTTTTTTTTTTTCTCAGGCATCTTTCAATGTTAGTCACAAGTATTTAGTGACACTATGGTGACTGAAAGATAGAGTTTGGACTGTTGTGGCTTGTCCAAGAAGGGTGTTTTATGGTTTTATGTCATAAGTAATCTCCTCCTACTACTGAGTTGTCTGTCACTAAGGCAAAGGAAATTCTGAAATGTAATCTTATCTTTTTTTTGACCATCCATCTTCTGGTTGAAAACGACTGATATCTATAAAAACATCATTTCAGGTAGACCTGGAGACTGGAAAAGAGAATTCAATTTGCATGCTTGAGGCACACATGGTAGAAAAGCCTTCTTATTATCTTTTCTTCTTTAGGGACAAGATAGTTCATGTATAAAACCTGGTGTGCAGCTTCATCCTCATTGCTCACTTTTGTTTAGGCATCCTTGACAGAACTATATGGAACCTATGTAGTACAAACAGGTATTTATTAGTATACCATGTCAATATTTAGGACCAATATTCTAAAAATAAAAGCAGGAATGTGCTTCTACCTGCTCAACAGGCACCAGACAAGCCTGGGCAAGTGGCCACTGGTCAATTCCAGCTGCATCATCTATACATTGCTAGGTTTTGTGACAAAAGCTCATCTGCATCCCTACAAAGGAGAACAGAGAGATAATATTTGGGGTAGGGAGGTCCAAACAAACCCTCACCTCCCTTCCAAGCCCATCACAGGAGTTATCAGTCCATCAAAGGCTTACCTTCACAAGTGCAGAGAGGCACAGGGGCACAAAGTCATTCAGCCAAACAAATGAAGGACTTGGAGCAAGAGTTGCTTGTCCAGGCCCCGCATGGCTGTCTCAGAAAAGGCTGTCCTACAGCTCACTGTGAAACACATCAGAGTGAGCCAATGAAGCCAATGCACCTTTTTGTTGTGAGGGTGGTCAGTGCTTAAGGCTGTGAAACACATTAAGGGACGCAGAGGAAATGTATTTCAGGATTTCACAAGAACTCTTACAGCTATATGTAGGGGAAGGATCTAAGTGGTTTGGGAAGGAATAAGTGTGGGAAAGTAGAGACATAAGGGAATTAAAAAGACCTGGCTACATGCTGTTTTCTGGTTGACTGGTCTGTTCCCCAAGCCTAGTCACTACCATCTGTCTTATATATTTAATTTAATAACTCTTTCCCATAGGCAGGATCACAGGAGTAAGTGTCTATCAGGGGGACCCGTGCAGTTGTGGACAGCTGCTGGTGACCTGTGACACTGTGGGGTCTGGGTGTCTTTAGAGACGAAACCCCCTGTGTATGTGCATGTGCATGTCTAAGGGGAAGAGCACAGAGGGGATGCCTTTGGGGGGCCAAACATGGCTCTGTGTGTGAGCAGAATCATCAGTGCCAGGGGCCAGAGTGGGCTCACAGCCTCTGAGGTTTGCACGTCCAGCTGACAGCAACTGGTAACAAGTGGCCCTATCCAGCAAAATGCATTCTTCTCTAACACCAGCTGGTCCTCAAAACATGTTGATTTTTTATCTCAGTGAGCAATTGTCTTGAATTGATCGAAACTGATTGTGTGCTATAGGTTTTCATGTTTTTCCTAATGCTTTGAATTAGTATTACCAATTTCAAAAAGTAAATTCCATTTTTATTTTCATTTCTCTTGTTTTACATGGCTTTGAATTGTGTATTTGCACAGTTCAGCAACAGTTTTGCTCATTAGAGCTGACTCAAAAGTCGTGCTGTTGTGCTTCACAAAGCACAAACTTGCTGACAGCTGAACCTGTGAGCTACATATCCTGATTCTTTCTACATAAATTTGACTACTTTTTTTTCTTGAATTTACTCCATGCTCTTTTAGGCATTGATGTATTTATGTATTTTCCATGTCTTATCACTTATCTCTTCAAATACCTATAGCCACTTATTTGACTTCAGCTTCCACCATGTCACTAATGTAGTAATTCCCTAGATATTAGAGATTACACAGAGGTACAATATTTTCCTTATAGGTGATGTAAAACCACTTCACTTTTCATGTGACAATTAGAGCTGCACAAATGTTGAAATATATGTTGGGGGATGCATATATTTGCTATTTAAAAAACAGAGAGAAAAGAGGGAGGTAAAACTGCTTATAAAAACCAAAACAAAACACTTCTTCTGCAGAGGGGGAACTCTAAAAGCAGCACACACTGTTGGAGCAATAGTGATTAGATAGTACTTTCAAGCCTATTTGTTTTGAAAAATCTGTCCTTCCTACCCAGTACCCTTCAGGATGCAATGTAAATTGAACTGCAGGGCACTCTGTAGCAGATCTACAGTCATTATCTCTTAGTTGATTCTGTCTTGTGCCTCATAACTTTTCAGAGGTACATATGAAGCTCCTCTCATAAAAGCTATTACTTTGTCTCCATGATACCTGTTGATATAAGATGATGAAATAAAGATGATTACTCATCCCAGCAGGCACCTGCTTTGACCTTGTTGTGTGTAGTTTATCACAAACATTGCTCTGTGGTATTTCAAGTCGAAAATTAGGCAGATGCAAGAACATAACATATGCCACTGGACCATTTTATGTCTTCTGGCAGTACGCGTGGGAAGTTTATAATGCCACAAAAGCAACATTATACAGATGATACAGCAAATTTAAACTTAGCCACTGCTAAAATTGGTCCACATGAAAATGGGACCTAACTACTTACTTTCTCACTTTGAGAGAAGAAATTTTGCAGAGACCACAGTGAAAATATCTGTAGAACAGAAAATAGAAAAAATTAAGTATATTTTTTTTGCATTAATCCAAATGGCTGAGATACTTTTGTCAACATTGATGTACACTTATAGTTAATATTATTTTCTAAAGATCCATTTCTATAATTTGAGGGGAAATAAACAATTTTCAGTGAAAAATGTTAACACCTTCAAATATAGAATTTTTCTGTTTCCTTTTCTGAGCAAGCCACAAATAGGATAAAAATAATAATAAAAAATAAATATAGCAAATACAGCTTTAATTTGTTTTTAAATAAAATATTAACTGCAGGTTCCACGAACATATGCCATAAGGATTTCACTCATCAAAAAAAATCAGATAGATTCCAAAACCTTCCTTTTTTGCTAGAGTTTTCTTATAACACTTTCCTAAAGTGTCAATGGTTTCCTCCTCTGATTTGTAACTTTCAACACTGCTCTTTAGAACAGCTAAACACGTTCAACAGAGGAAACAAAGTCAATAGAACTGGAAAAATAGAAGACTCATAACTTATATGTTTTATTTCACAAAACAGCTGTGTTTAAGACACCACTCAACTCCTGAAATGGTATTGGTTAAACAACAGAGAAAACTGTATTAATGGAAAATATTTTATCCTGACATTTTGGTAATTAATATATTCAGAAATTACTAAAAAATACTATAATGAGCCTTTGAGATTCTCTTCAGCAACTGTATTTTCCAACTCAACCAACATCTGAATAAAGACCCTGAGATTAGCTCAGCTGATCAGAGCATGGTGCTAATAACACCAAAGGTGTGGGTTCAATCCATGCATACACCATTAATTTAAGAGTTGGACTTGATTATCTTTCTGGGTCCCTTCCATCTCAGAATATTCTGTGACCTGGAAATAATAACAAACCGTATTTTACATTCATTTTAAGGCATTCACATAAATCAAAGTGCCTGGAAAACCATTCAATTGTGATTGCTAAAGTGTGACAAAAATGAAACTTAGGTTTGAATTAACTTAAAAACACTAAAATCTCTTTGCTTCCCTGATTAGCAGAATAAATTTGTTACTCTCCTTCCCCCACATGCTGGTGTCTATTTCTAAATAGTACATATGGATTACATAAATAGAAACTGGACTCTAAAACGCCAATCTAAACAAGATTTACGCATCCTATTGACTTTCAATGACACATTTCTTAGATCATGTACATGTAAAATCTCATCCCAAATCCTGAGACTGAGTTTTGAGCTGTACATGGAGATCTATAAATACTTTGCCTTCAAATTATTTTAAAAATTTTGTAGCATACATTAAGATAGGGTAATTTTATCAAACCTAGTATCCTCTTGTCCAGGCTAAACTGTTGGCTTTTTTTTATTTTTCCACAGTCTTTCTGTAAAGACGCTTGAGAGAGAGGTCACTTTCAAAGGAGTATTCATTATGTCCTAAAATATGTTTCTGGAAGAGTAAGATCAAATCCTATTCCTATTTACCTCTAATATACTCCACAAACAGCATTGTGGGTTCCTGGTTTGATATTATTAATTCCAGGGAGAGCACTAGACCTGTGCACAGCACAGCATTGCATCACGTTAGATACCCTTAGACCTATTTCAATTTCCATTTGGTTAAAGAGAGGCTTTCACAGATGCTTAAAAAAATAAGCACTGGATAAATAGTTCTCTCTTTTACCCCAATTCATGCTGTGGAAAATGCTACCTTCATAACAATCAATATGATTAGCAATTTACTTGTTATTTTATTTACTTGTTTACAAAGAAGACTCTTCATTAATCCAATGCTTATTATTTAATTCAATCTAAGTATTGGTTTTGCTTGAAGAGTTTATTTTCCTGACTTTCCACAGGTATATTGTATTCCCAAACATTTTCTTAACTGGGCCTTCACAGAAAAAATGTTATCAAAGAGAATATCTACCCTGGCCAGATTACTAGCAAAAGTCAAACTGAAGAGTAAGAGTAGAATGGTTAAATGGGATATATTCACATCTTAGTAGATGCCATTACTTCATTGAATTTATTCATTGGACAATATTGATGGAACAATGCATCCTACTTGTAGAAAAAGAAAAGAAGGAATATAGAGAGAATAAAACTTAAATCTTCCATGAATATTTCGATCAGCTCCTACCTTCTGTTTTCACACCTCATACTTCCTTATTCCACTAACAATCTTGTCAGAAATCAATGAAATTTAAAGGCAGCAGACCTAATCTTTAATGAAAATACATAAAAACGATTATGAAAGACAAAATTTGGTAACCATTATCCACAACTGCAATTGAAATCTTTCATTCCAAGACAAGTGCGTGCAGGAATAGTGATAATCTTATATAACACCCTGTATAGAAAAGGCGGATTTTATAGTTGCAACTGGAGAGTATATTGTGGAATGTTTTAAACAAAAGAACTAACTAGTAATAATTGTTCTGTGTATTCAGTAAGCAAGAACACTGTGTGAACATTTTATTAATGCTGCCAGAATAATTATAAGGCACAGATGGCTTGTCCCCAAGACTATCACACAAGACAATAATGTAGGGTAGTTAATATATGAAAGATTTTTCATCACGTCACATTCTTTTCTTGAGGAAATATTTTAGGTCCTATAAAGGGGTAATAGCACTTAAAAATAATGAGAAAAGACATTTAAAAAAGAATATAACTAGGGAAAAATATCGAAGTCAAGAAAGGTATGCCTATTTACATCAGCCTGTAATCCACCACAAGAAGTTTTTACTAAAAACAGAAAGCTGCTCTAGGAAGCAGGATAATTGAAACAAGTTTTTATTAATTTAAAGAGCTGATATACAATGCAACATATTTAACTCATCCTCCATGTCGTCCTTCACTTTCCACATTCTAAATTCCAAATTCTAAGTATCCTTTACCTGGAAACACCGTGTTACATTTGACAAAAAAATAGAAAATATTTGGAAAAGCAGTAACCTTTATTTTAGAGACTGCTTTTATGTGCATTCACGCATGCTCTGTATTCCCAGATGGTTCAGTCCAAATATCTGAAACATTAGTGTTACCATGAGGAAAACAGAGCCACAATGGATACTGTGAAAAGTGAGGTGGTTTTAATTCAGAGATGTGTCCCAATATTTAAGTGCTGTTCTTTGACCCTCACATAAAGACTCTGCTTTCACAATGTGCACAAGCATATAATTAAATCTGACTTTTTCCAAAAGGCAATTCCCAGCCCCTGTACTTTTGTAATAGCTTGTTCTTGTATCACACTTAAACCCTCATTTCTGACTGTCTGAAAAAGTATTATGTTTGCATGTGCATTGGCATGCATGAAGTGCCTCTCTGAGAAAACCTGAATTTTGAGTAAGAGAAAAAAACAATAAAAACATGTGTGGAACATACATGAATAAGTCGGGGTTAGATAAAATTGGCTCAGTCCTAGTTTCTTGCAACAGTACTTTAACAGACTTGGAACCCCTCCATATCTCCATACTGCATGCTTATTTGCCTTCAAAGTTCTACCACAAAATAAAGCCCTCTGTTTAATATCCTCTAATTTTTTACAAATGCTTATTCCACCATGTCCTCATCTTATGAGGGATTCTGAATTATGTGGCTTTTTCTTTTGCTGGTATGTAAAATGAATCTGTGGGTACATTTTTCTTAAATTATTCTGTTCCTACTTTTAGCCTAAGAGTACTTTATTTTGGAGTCCTCTGGAGGAGCATTATCCAGTTGAACTTGTGTGCTTTTTTACATCTAGAAGCTTTTCGGAAAAGCTTGATGTTATAGTTGTCCCTAGAGAGCTATCCTCCCAAGGAAAAGAGTTCAGTCCCAGTTGAGCATTCAAAGTAGGCTAAGTATAAAGGAATATAAAAGGTATTGCATCAAAGTGGCAGTAGAGCTGCTCTGTGAAATTATATATATTTTTTTTTACAGTGGTACCACAGGAGTGGTAAAGTAAATCTAAAATCCATATTCTTCACTGGCATATTGCTAGCTCATGGGGAAGAGGACATGGACCTTCCTTTGTGAGAGGAAGAGGAGAGGCAGTGAAAATGTTTTGTTTGAGAGAGTCCTCCTGTATTGTAGGTAAGGCTCTAGGAAAGTTTTCTGTCATGTGTTTAACCTCTCCATGATAACAAATCTGATTTTGGACTTCAGACATAAGATGGTTAAAGAGATAAACTCTTATTAGATCATAAAATCATACAATCATTTAAGCTGAAAAGTCCTCTAAATTTTTGAATTGATTTGCTAACCCAGCACTGCCATATTCACCACTAAACCCTGCTCCTAAGCCCTACATCCACACATCTTTTAATTACCTCCAGGGATGTTAACTCAGACACTTCTCTGGGCAATTGATCCAATGTTTGACTACAGTTCCTTGTGAAGTTTTCTTTATATCCAGTCTGAATCTCCCTTGGTGTAACTTGAGGCCATTTCCCATTGTCCTGTTACTTGTCACTTGGGAGAAGAGATGGACTTCCACCTCTCTACAGCCTGCTTTCAGATAGCCATAAAGAGCAATAAAATCCTGATTATCACCCATTATCAGCACTCTGCAAAATGATACTGAAGGACCTAGTGTTCTTTTATGGATTCCAAAGAAGAACAACTGGAAAAAAAATCCTGTCTAAAATAAACTAAAACCACACAGTTTAGCACACTTCCCTTCTTTTTGCATCCTAATAAACTGTAGATCTACACAGTACTTCTGTGCAAGCCAGAACTACTGTTTCATATGAGTCTTATCAACTTTCCCCCTCAAAGAACTCTGATTGCACTGGTTGAAGGAGCATATCTGTTATTTTCTATCACTTTTCCGAATACTTTGGAATTAAAGCTCAAACTCCTTGGAGGACTGTTATTTCAGTGTCCTTCTCAAAGTACTCCCCAAATCTTGATAATGCCTTGCAGGTGCGAGAGACATGACAACTTGGGCTCATATTGATTACTTCACACCTCTCTCTTTTGTTCTGAAGTTTTTGCATTACCATGTGCTGCATATTGACTGTCATGTCACTTTTCAGAACCTGCACCCACTTCCCACAAGCTGTAATTCCTTGGGATGGCTCCCAGTGTGAGTTATCAGTGTAAGAAGAGATCCAGCAAAGAAGGCTAAAACTCAAAATTATAAAAAAAACCCCACCTTTACCACTATAAAAATACTTGTCAGAAGTAACTATTGCTACACTGTGATGCTTCAGATATAAGAGTCAAAGAAATATAAAATAAAACAACACACTATATTTTCTGATATTAAGAGCATGTGTTTTTCAAGAAAGAAACAAACAAACCCCCAAGCTATTAACTTATTCTGTAGAGCTGAGAAAAAACACTCACGAAACTCTAAGTAGAAAATTAACTAAAGAGCTAATGACAGGCTATTACAAAGCTAATTAAGAAGGTTATCTATACAACTACATATACTTGAAAACCTCATGCTGGGAAGTAAGCACAAAGAACTATTTTGGAAAATCAGTATTTGTGACAATATCCAAGCAAAGCTAGATACTGATAAATCTAGGACATGTAGATGAAGATAAGATCACACTATGCTCTGAGATTACCTCCTGATCCAACAGGAAAAGCACAAACATGCAATAGGGAATTGATCCCTCCTTCCACTAGACTTGATTGGATTTAAGAAAATATCAATACATTTTCACTATTCATTCCACAAATGCCTTTTCTGGGATGGTTTTCTGAAAAATAAAGCAGTGGATTTCATTTTCAAAGGACAAATCTACAACAGTGCAGTAGACAAAACATTTTTGCTTAGATGAAGAAAACTTGACCTAGGGAAAGAATTTACTACCCAGAAAGAACAACAAACAGAAAATGGAAGAAAATTAATATCACCAAAATTTTAAGAACTTCTGTAGAATACTATGCAACCATTTGAAATGCCAGTGTAAGAGATGAGTGGGTACAAACCTGATTATTTCCATAGGATTAAGACCTGGTTTGGAAAATTGATCTTTGCAAAATTTTCGACACAGATTTCTTTTCTGAAGGCTGAGAAATAAACAGTATAACGTCGCGGTGTGCATTTTGGGTTTTCTAAATTTCTGTATAATTTTTGCTATTAAGTTTCTGTAATGGTTCATTCCTATCCCCATCCCCTTTCCTTAATCACTGTCATTAACCCACATAATAGGCCTGTCTCCCCCCATTATGTCTCCTTAATTGCCCTGGCCCAGTTCATTGTATCTCCTATTGTATCTCACTATAGACACTCCCTGGTGCTTGATAGCCCTACCTGAGCGAGGTGGCTCAGCCAAGGCTTCAAGTATCTCCACACCCCTTTTACCCCCAAATGGCAATGTCAATCCCCCTGGACCTAAATCACTCCCCCTCATTTCCATCAGTAATGCCCCTGTTCATAAAAGAAAGTAAGAGCCAAAAAGATTCACTCACACTCACACACTGAGCACCTGGGCCTTTGCCCTGAATAAACACCTTCTTTACCACCAAGTGTGAGCCACTTCTTCTTCCAAGCAAAGTCATGTCTCTGTCTGAAATCTGGACCCAAAGGAATAACTCTATATGGTATCTGAAGAGCAAGCTAGCTGGAGAGACAAGCTCGGAAGGACCATATAATGTGACTTACCCTATCTTTGAGAAAAATAATTCTTCTTGTAGGTTCCAACCAGGCAACCAAGCAAAACTTAATTGCAATTGTTGGGGGTTAAGTTTGCCGCTTTTTTACTTTAAAGAAATTTTTCCCCATAAGTTACCAAGGAGACTAAGTTTTAGATAGTAAAAGAGTACTTGACCAAAACAAAGAGATGGCCAAAGCTCGGTTGGGAAGGTTTTTTCTTATCTGTTGTAACTCCAGAAGGGAGAGGGTAACTGCTTTCTCTGATTACAACTCAGCTGTTAAAAACTGGGTGGGGTATTGTTTCTTATCTCTGTTCACTCTTCCATTACCCCCATGGAATATCTTCTGTTAATGGACCATCAAAGCTCACCAATGGGATGACACATTTCATCATCCTATTGTGAGATGCTCTATCAGAAAGCAGAAGGCAAACCATTTCTACTGAGATAAAAAGGAGCCACAAGTGTCACCAGGCACTCACTCCAGTGTTCCCAAAGGACTCCCAAAGGAAGACCAGACCTACTTTGGGACCCACTGGCTCTACAGGACCATCTCTGCTTCCAACAGGACACATCTGCCACTCCAGGAGGGCTGACTTTGGACTGTTTCCAATGCCCTGACCAACAGGGTGTCTGGTTGTATTTCTGACTCTGTCAGGGTTTGGTTTTTTTTCCTGGGATTCCTTATTTTTTGTTTGCTTATTCTTTCGTACTACAACATTTGTATTTTTTTTAATATCCCTAGTAAAGAGCTGCTATACCTATTCCCAAAATCTTTGCCTGACAGCCTTTTAATTGCAGATTTATAATAATTTGAAAAGGGGGAGGGGGGCTTACATTCCAAGGGAGACTTCAATCTTCCTTGGCAGATACCTGTCTATTCAAACCAAGACAGCAATGAAAATATAATCAGTGAATCAATTAAATAAATGTAATTGTTTTATACAAGACTACATGAAAAGGTATTTTGATATGTCATTAAAACCACCTACTAAAGAATATTCCAAGATTCTGGAGGAAAAACCAAAGCTAAACAAAACAACTAAAAACCCACAACCTACAAACCAACCAAAAAACACGCCTCCCCAAAAAAATCCACCCCAAAACCACAACCGAAAAAAAAAAAAAACATCACCAGGAAATTAATAAAAGGCCTCCNAAAAAAAAAAAAAAAGAAAAGAAAAAAGAATATCTTAGAAAAACAACCTGCTGTAAAGCATTCAGCAGTGAGAACATTTTTTCACTAAAGAAAAGCTAAAGTCCGTACAGAACTGGATCCATGTTTCCAAAAGTTTGAGAAGCGCTGTGTCCTATGACTGAAGGAGAAACACAGAGAGATGGGTCAAAAAAGGGAAGTAGATAAAGAATAAACAAAACCCATTATTTAAGTCTATGAGACAGGATATTCTCTTGTATTATGTGGTAATCAGCTTATTATCATTGTTTTTCAGCATGAAGAAAATTTAAAGTCATGGAAATAAAGGAAGAAAAATAAGCAAAGGGGCCATACTTCATTTCACTTAAAATATGTCCTATAACACAATAGCACATAATATATATCCTGTTAATAAATATCCTTTTAGCAGAGAAAACAGTGTATATAATTTATCTACTCTTGCATAAGATGGAGAAAGCAATAAAAACATGTAAAAATAAGAATTTTGGGAGCTGAAAAATAATATAAAAAGTTAAAATAAATACAAATTACTTTGGTCTCCCAACACTCAGCTTGGAAAAAAAGCCTATTTTTTTTGAAATCGAGCCATAGATTTTGTATTCAATAATACTGATTTATGTGTCCTATTTGATGACTAGCAAAAACCCTTTCCCACAAGTTGTTACACTGCAAGAGGGGCATTCTGTTCTCTCTCTATTAAGCAAGAAAATATTTACAAAACAATAATCAAATCAATATATATCACAGCCTCAAGATCACTTCCACTTCAGACAACTTTGAAAAAGTGGTGCTCTAGAAATCAAAGCACTCACCTAATAAATCACATACAGGCTGCCAAGTACTACCAAACCATCCATATAACAATGATGAATAATGACCTGTACAGTTTATAAAAATGTTCTTAGGAATGTCCTTAAATAAAAATCCTGGCAAACATAAATGATGTGCATATAAAACAACTCTGAGACCACACTGCTGAAGGTGGCCATAAGTGATATAATGATGATAGTGAAAATCAACATGACACATCAGAGAAAAAAAACAGATGAGGGAATGTATTTTCTGTATTCCTCAATATTCTAGAAAAATATATATACCTGTTACAAAATGCTATGTCTTGACTTTGTTTACATATACGATGGCCAGAATATAAAGTGCCTTTGACAGGAATATCTAGCCCTCTTAGCAGGAGAGGGAAATACAAGTAGAATGTGTGTTTTCTGGTAATCCAAAGGTTCATTTCTGCTTTCTCTTACGTCAATGTTAGTCTTGTAATTTCCGCTGCCTTTAGAAGAGTTGAGTGGTGTGTTGCAACTGGAATAAAGAACAAAAAATTAATTCTATTACAGAGGAAAGCACTGTAAAGAAGGTAATGAAAGGAAGAATTCAAAGAGTTAATTAGTCAGATACCCTAGACTTAAAAGAGAGATGGAAATTTAAAACAAGCATAGCTGTAGCATCATCATATTTGTATTGGTTTCCCATTTTTCTCCTTCTATAATTTATAATCCTGTGAATTCCTTATTCATTCCTACCTGAATCACAAAAAGGTATTGTATGAATCTGTCAGCTGTTATTAATTATATTGAAAGGGTATTGAGTATCCCACTGGACACACTTAAGGCATGCTTTTAAAATGTCAGTTGAAAATTATTTTAGAACAACATATTTTCAGAATAATTTCCATTATAAGCAATGAAATGGGAGGTGATCAGAATAGGAGTGACCTAGAGAAACATTAAATAGAAAAACATTAAAACAAAGGCTAATGAATCAACCTGACACTCAAAAGCCTTTACAAGACTGAAATAATGAGTAGAAATAGTGGGCATGCTTCTTAAGTGAAGGGGTGGGAAAATAATGCCATACATGCTGAATATAAGCTCTATATGTCATTATATTCATTTTCCCGAGGTTCAGTTCTATACTAGGCCCTAAAATAGTACACTATTTGAAACTATAGAAAATGTAGGCCCAAATGTCAAAACAAACAAAAAAAATTTGATGTATATTGCATATGCAGCTGATACTCAAGTGTCAACAGCCAACTATGTTGTTCCTGATTAGGAGAATATAAATCACAATTTTACTTCCTTTGCATCCAAAAAAATTCCCTCTTAAATATCAAAAAGTTTTTTCATTTGAAAGGCAGTATTAATGTTCTTATTCCTCTGAGTAGGCTCATTTATATAACTTTTACTTTCTCAGTGAACTTTTACTTTCTTACTGAATTTCTGCAATCTTGTTTTCTGTAACACTGTTAAGTGACAGAACATTTCTTGGAATTCTGTATGTTAGTCAGGTTTTGTGGTATAGAAGATGAAGGAAAGAAATGTGGATTCTGGTATCATCATGTCTTATGTCTCACCCAGAGAGTACACTTTGCTTTGGTTTTATGTCTAGCGCTTTTTCCTTTATTTCTCTTTTGTGATGAATGATAATACTTTCCAAGCAAACAAATTATGCCACCCCTCTAAGAAAGATATATTAAGTCTTGATTTTATTTTCCAACAGTGGCACTAAGGTATACCAGGATAGTTTTTATGTATCAGAAAAGATAGGCTGTTTTTGTTTCAGTACTCACATTGATTTTATTCTGATTCCAGACACTTATACCATACACATTACAATGGCAGCATAAAATGGAAAAGAAACAATATTTTCTACTATTTGATTATAGCTGAAGCTATACACTCTTTTTTTACTTAGGTAGGTCTGATACTACAACAGACACAGTTACAGATGATTTCAACATGAGTGGTGACAAAACCAAGCCATAGCTGAAAGCGAGATTCAGCAGTTCCTGTTGATACCACACATTTCAATACCACTTTCAAGCAACCCAGAAAATACCAGTAAGAACAGCTTTTTAAAAATTGCAGAATTGCCATATCATGGTTGGAATTTCATTTCATATTATTCCTGCAGAGAGAAACACAAAAGTTGGAAGACATCTAGTTAACTTTCCACCACCGGTATAGGGAAAACCATATTAAATTCTCTGTCTAGAAACAAGAGTTGTGAATTTCATCCTCTACTGATATATCACTCATAAAACTGTTTGTCATAGCCTCCATTTAAAATTCTAATTGCTGTAGAACAGATGCAAAATGTATTTTGTAAGAAAAGCTTTTAAATATTTCTACCTTGTATGCTGGCATGTATGGCTTTCTTGCCCATTAACAATTATGGAAAAAAAATTCCTAGAGTGGAAAAATTAAGAGCTTGTTAATACAGCTCTCTCCTTCACAAGGACAGACAACTAGTAGTTGAAGTAACTGAAGATTTTTCAAAATGCATGAATGTATGTATACGTGATTCTCAATCAAATACTATAATTTCTTTCCCTTCTCAGGCTTGAAGGAAGATAATGCCTAATACTGTTTTTAATTAGCAGTTATTTGTTGTGTTCTGTCATTTAAAATTGAAATGATATCATGTAATAAAGCATTTTTCCATTTGTAGACCTAAAGAGTTGACAAAGATATGTGTCTTTCAAGAAGGATTGTTGCTATTAGGAGAAATCAGTACTTTATGTCAAGTTTACTACTGGCTCTATTTATGATAAAATATTCAGTGGGGTCTTTGGTTTAGAAGAAGCAAAAAGATCACAAATTTACTTAATCTCAGTTCAGTTGTGTTTCCTAAAAGTCTCATTTCAATGCCTTCTCTCAGGACATACCCATGACTTCTTCCCTAGACTTGTTTTCCTCTCCTCCCGCATGTCCTTTTCAATAGGCATATCCTTCTATTTACACCTGATCTACCATATGCCCCAAATCCTGTCTGGTTCCCTCTCTGTTTTAACACCGTGCCTGAAACACAGTGTCTAGAATATCTGATGGCATTAATGAAGACTGTAATGGATTTTGGATCAAAGATTTTCTTCGTAGCAGCCATCATCAGTTCTCAGTATTTTTCTACAATAAGCTGCCTTTTTATAGCAAAGATTTCCAAAGAAGCCTTCTAATCTGTGTGTAAGATTTACAAAGCTGCTGTCTTTTGATGTTTCAAAAACATTTGCATGATGGGCATATCTTGTTATCCATACGGCTTTAGTTTCTGAGATAATTTTTTTCCCTTCAAATGTTCATTTCATCACATCCCATGAGGTAGTAAGATATTATTATACTTATTGAGGAGATGGGGAAAAGAAAAAGGGAAACTATAAGTCTAGACAACATCCTGTAATTCAGGCATATAAAATTGTTTTAGGAGGCTAAATGCCTATGAAATGGTTTCCTCAACAATTTCATGTACCTTCTAGTATCTACCCTTAGCAGGTACCTTAAATATCGAGGATGCATGGCTCTTGTTCAGGACAATATGAAATTGTAGATGTTTGTCCCACTATCCATCCAGTTTTCAGTCTCAATGCATTTCTCACTGTCTCGATGCTCCCTCCTCCTCCCCACATTTTCTCACTCTCTCACACAAACAAACACACAGAGGATTATTTCTCTCATCCACAAATGCCTGCTCTCCTTTTATTTGGTTTACAAGCCTGTAGGTTTTCCAGAAAAGAAATTTCCCAAACTTATTTGTAATCTTTCTTTTGTTGTTGACTCATAAATTCTGAACAAAGTGCTTTTAGAAGTATCATTTCTCATATCCAAGGGCGCTAGATGTTCATTATCTTATAACTTCCTTTCAAGTTGCTTGATGTGCCTAAGAAGTAGATTTCACCCCTTTCCCCTGTATCAGTTTCATTCTGCCCATAACTAAGCACTATAATTCTTTTACAAATCCTATTCTATTGCATATGTAACATTACATGACATTAGTTTTGTAGCAAAAGTTTCTGCCATTATTCAGAATGTGGAAGAAACTTAAAGTCTCTTTGATGCATTACAGCTCACATCACATCACATCACTTTGAGCCACACAAAGCCATACGCTGACAGAATCAGACATAACAAGACACAATGCATCAAATCTCTTTAGTTTTATATTCAAAGTGCAAAGAAAAATGCTATCACAGAGGCTTGTAAGGCTGCTTAATAAAACTCATCACCAGAAAGCTGTGCATCCTGCACTAGTGCTACACTTTAAGTGCTTCAGTAGAGCACTAATATGATATTTGATAGTATAATGGCAGTAAAAACTTACTGACGTGGTGAAATGAAGTGTTGCTAAACATAAAAAGGCAACTCACTAAATAAATCTAGTGGCACAAGTTTTCTGTAAAGAGCAGTATCAGTGAGTTACAGTATTTTCCTCACCCCTTACCCTCCCACTGATTTTTCTGTTTACATCCCTGTTAACTGGCATCCCATTTAGAGGACATGTTATTTTCACAGCACTCCTTAAACTAGGCACATCCAAGAACGACCATCTGTTCACATCACATTTTAAAACTGTAAAAGGGTGTGATTCTTGCCTGCCCAAAGTTTCAGACTCCTTCTTAAGGATCTTTCAGTCCTGAAATCTGTTCCTACCATTATCTACTAGGAAAACATAATGGCACTTTATCCAGATTAGCTTGCCTCACTGGAGCACTTTCAAGATTTTGAAACAAAAAAGACAGTATTTAATTGGTGGCTATTTTGGTGGGGTACAATAGTCAGCTACTGTGCTTGCTCTTCAATAGTACAATTAAAGGACAGGTTTTTTCTATGATTGTTTCAGGATGGTTTACTAGCTGCCAGATTGTTGGTAATAATATTCAGAGTAACAATGATACAATTACAGCAAAATCTGTGAAAATATTACCATATTCAGCAAAACTACTGTGAAATGGCACATTTAAGTGCTGAGCATGAAGTATGTATTTTCTGTAGAAAATGACATGTAAGTTGCACAGTCTTTAAACATCATTCAAAATGTTTATGTACAAAAGTTTCTTCATAAGAATGGGAATTTTACAGCAGTTGATCAGTTCATTTGACCAAAGAAAGGAAGCAGCAAAACTGAATTATGAACAGGAGGGCTTCTCTTCTAAGAAAAAAAATAGAAAATTAAATGAGAATACTTGAGAGCAGTTAAGAAAGATATCATGATGATGACATATACTTGAAATGAAGGAAGTAGCTTTCTAGTTTTGAGTCGTCATTACTTCATTTACCTGTATTTGCTTACCCAGTCATAAAATATACAAAAAAAAAAAATTTCATTTTTAATTAAAAATCAAGTGGTTAGCGAAGTGCATTAAAATGTAACTATCTCAGTTTTGAGAGCTTCCAGAAATAGAATATTAGTTTAATTTCAATCTTGTTTGGCCTGGTACAAAAGAAATAAAGAACTAGCTGGAGAAAACAGTGCCTTAATTCTCCAATAAGGAAAATAATAGAGCTTTGCTAGTATCCAACTGATGTACCCGAAGCCCTACAGAATGTCTTTGTCTGTGTGTATGTCATGTTTTGACATTAAAAAGTCAATCATCTGACTTAGTGTAAGCACCTATTGTGCAATTGCCAAAAGACAAGGTTTGTCTTTCAGTCAGCTTTTAGAATTGGGCTTCTCTTTTTAAAACATAGCAATGAAAGCAAACACTTCTACCTTGTAGGGTGCTGATTGAAAAAAAGGACTCTTTAAATAGCTTTCAGCTAAAAGCAAGTTTAAAAATTGTATGTTGATTCAAAAGCCCACAACAGCAGTTGAAAACAAGAGTCTTAGAAAGATGTGGCACTTTTAAGAACTAAGCTTTATTCTTTGTCATCTTCTGCAACTGTACTTTTTCCAGGACCCTTTCTGCATGAATAAAAAATCTCTCTTCAAAGCTTTAATTCCTTGTATATTTCCAGTGTCTTGTCATAAATAAAAATTAAGGGGGGAAAAAAAGGAAAGAAAATTCTTAGATGATTCACAGTAGTCTGTTACTTCTTGCACTTTGGCAAATAGAGGCTATGGAAGAGCAGAGGCAGTGGCCGGACATAAGTACCTCTTGACAGCCAAGTAAAAAGAATCTTGGTTGTGCAGCAATGTGTCCACTGAGAACAAGGATTAGTGAAAAAAATGACGTGCCTGATAATGACATCTTCACTCAAAAAGGAGGGATTATGGAAGTATTTATACTCCAGAATGGGATTAAGGAGACTCAAGAGAGGAAAAACAAACCTTTGCAGTAGCCCTGCAGTGCTGGAAAGACCTTACAGTTTAAATACTCAGCATGAAGCCATCCGTCTGTAAACAAAAATGACACCTGAACTGCAAAATTTGGATGCATATTCCAGCATCACCTTGGAAGGATACAACAAAACACAAGGACCTGCATTTTTATGGCTATATGCTTTTGTCTGCCTACATGAATTAATTTTGGTGTCCCTTATGATCTTAAATGAAGCAAATTGCCGTGTGATATCAAAAGTACAATATACTATATCTTAATAGTTAAATGAAGGCATTTAATAAAAATAATTGGAAACAATAAAGTCTTTAAGAACTTGAGTTCTCATTGAAAAATTAATGGCAGAAATGCCTCTAGACCATCCATGGTTTTAGAACCAAAACTTCAAAATTTTGTTATGTACTTGAAAGCCACTGGACCAGCCTATGAGCCACTGGTCCATTGACCTATCTCCATGCACACTTACAATTAGCAAGCTATAGAATTCTTCTGGAGATGTGGAGTTTCCAAAACCTTAAAATGTCACTTCTGAATGAATATGTCCTTTCTGAAACAATACATGCAAGGATTGGATAAGGACTGCTCAGTAAAAGAAAGAATTTGGAGGAAAGAAGCAGCTTTTCAGTTTTGAAGTAATTAAGAAAAAGCATTTTGTTTGTTTCTTCTAAGACAAAACAACAACAACAACAAAGGGCTATAACCTCCTCAGGAGTTTTAAAGTTATAAAAACCTGAAACAACAGATATTCTAAATGACCAATAAAAATCTTACAATCATTTAAAGGTTTGGGGTTTTTTCATGGATTAGAGTTATTCAATAGCTGAAATACTCTATTTTAAGATTGAAAAGATTAAGACCAACCAAATTGCCTTTTAGTGATATATTTCTTAAACATTGAATTATGCTTTACTTTTCATAAATCTCAAGATTCCAACTTTAGAAGTGAGACATTCATCTGTAACTTAATTATTTGATAAGATTAGAAATAAATTATTAATCCAGATCACAAAGAAATCTGTATTTCTTTCCATATTAAAAAGAATGTTTTTACTGTGCCTTTGGAAGGAAAGACATGGCAGGCAAACAATCTATAACACATCTTCAATGGCAAGGAAAATCCATTTCCCATATCCTTCATGTCTGAAGTATTTTTCCATAAATTCTGTTGGATGTCTTTTCCATTCGCTCTAGCTCCCACATGAAATGAGCTTTGTCTGACCAAGAAAGGCCAGGGATGAGAGAAGGACTCATCATCTCTGTTCTGGAAGTTAGAACATTAATAAGTTGGGATATCCATCTGGGATCAGTACCACACAATCATTTCTGCTCTCACTACCCCAGTTCCAGTGTTAGTTTAATCCTTGCTTAACAAAAGGCAAGCCCTGGTGGCAGCTGCTCACTCTACTGAGCTGTCATGTCATGCCCATATAGCAAAGCTGGACAAAGGAGGTAGGAAGAGGTACACACCAGAGCCCATGAAAAATCAAACTAAAGTGAATAAACTTGAACACACAGCAGAGAGATAAACCTCCAAAAAAATTCATGTAGATATTCATCATCTTCTGTTAGGAGCACACGGCTAGGTGAGTGTGTTTGAGAACCAGAGGAAACTGGTGGTCAAGAAGAACAGGTGGCTTGCTGGTGTTCGTTAGGAAAACAGTGAGAAAATTCCTCTGCATAAAACTCACCAGCACTGACCTGGTAAGATGGTGTTCATTCAGCTCTGCACTGCACATTTCAGACTTAGTAAAGTGCCATGTTCGGTTACGCTGTTTGAGAATCATTGTTGCATCTTCTCAAAAAGAGTGAGAGGTTCAGAGGAATGAGATGTTCAGAAAGACTTCGTCTAATAATAGATTTAAGTTGTACTTAGATATACCTCTGATAGGGGAAAAAATGAATGTAAAGGAAGAAATAAGAATATAAAATTGCTGGAGAACATCAAATAAGTTTCAAATCCCGTATAACATGTGTGAAAAATGGAATAACACTTTTCTTTATGAATAGCACAGATCAATTGTGCTGCTGAAATACATTTGTTTCTGTTACTGGCAATGACTTTAAGAGATAGGCTGGACCTTGTATTTAGTGTAATATTTGTTCATTTGTAGTTTAATGAACATTTCAGAATAGCCAGATGCTCAATAAAGATTGTAAAGTAAGTAACAAAGATGGAAAGTTCTCTCTGCATTAATTTGAATTATTGTTTTAATTTTTATTTGTCAACTCATAACTCTCAAAAAATTCCAAACTAGGAGAACTCGTTTGTCTAAACAACAAAGATGTGTTGTTTAGATACAGGTTTATCGGTTCTGTGAATACAAAGCAATTTGTCAGGAGTCCCATTAGTGAACACTTGTGTAAGATTATTGATATAGAATAAGCAACATATTGTCACCAATGGCTTAATTCACAATTGACCATTAAATGGTAATGTTTTGTTTATTGTTAACTTGAGAGAAATTTCGAGCAAGTTGAAAGTTAAAAGCTCTGCTTTATCTTTGGAAAGTCTTAGTAAATTTAGCTTCCAGTTCCTTAGGTATTGATATGGCTTAGAAAAAGCCTTTCCATTATAATTCAAGGTTTTGTGTGCTGTTTACAGACAGAATGTGTCCTAAGTTCACACAGAACATGGGAATTTTGCACAAACAGAGCTTAAGCCCTAGTGGGCAGATTTGTATGACTATCATCCCCCTATACTAGAGCACAGTGTTGAAAGCCAAATGATATCTGAAAGTAACTATACTATATCTGTCTAGGTCATGGACACATCAATATGTGGGAGATTTTTGTTGCAATGGACCTTTTCCCTCTCAGCGAGTCCTGGGTACTTAATGCTGAAGAACAGTAAGAGGAGGGCATATCAGCTTTTCAGCTACTACAGCTCTACTTTTTTATTTGAGAAAATTTTTAAAAAAGGAATAAAGAAATTAAGAAGTTTCTCTATTATGCTTTTTTTTTTTCAACAAAAGAGAAGTAATGCAAATTCTTGAAAATAGCAGTAAAAAAGATACTTTACTTTTAAATTCTGTGTATAAAGGTCACAAAGTCCATCTACATTTTGTATACCTTTAGCATACGTTTAAGTTACTTTCAGAGGTTGTAATTTGCTATTTTAATTATATTTAATCATGTTTTTTAATAAAGTTTCTGTTGTGGAAACATATTAATTCCAAAACTGCACCACATCAAGAGAGAAACATGGTAAAATGGGCCCTACTATTGGTTCCCTCAAAACTTACAGTAGAAAAAAAGCAATGGACATTTATCTAGTTTTTTCAAGGCTTGCTTTCTTTTTCTGCCTGGAAATTACTTGGTTACTTTGCCTGTTCAGTTATGAATTTTTACCTCTTTCAGGCTGGATGACATTGAGTACAGATAAAGATATCTGGAAATTCTGGACAAACAGCTGAGAAACAACATTTCAAATCTGCAGCATGGATGCAATTGAATTTACTATGCACCTGGCACAAAAGCAATCCAGTCATATCTTTTAAATATGATATATTCTGGATGAGTTGTATTCTGGGCATCTGCAGTTCCGTGATAGATAAGGAACAAAGATGAAAATCAGGAAAGCTCACACAGGCTTGCTAACGTTTCTGTTCATACCTGTTGTTAATCCCACACATGATTTTACTGACTTTGGGATGATGAGTAACTTTCAATGTTTGTGAGATGATTTACTAATTTCCCAGTTAGCTCATTGCATTCACGTATGCTCCCTCTCTCACTGATTAATTCCATCCATCTCATAAATAACTGACGTAATCCATCGTTTCCTCTGCTATTGACCCAAACTTTTAATTTTGTTATAAATAGATAGATTCATTTCTTTTTGGCATTCAGTCTTTCATTACTCAAATTTTCTAGTGGTTTTAATTCAGGTTTTTTATGTGCCTAGGAAATTTTAAGCCAGGAAGCAATTGTCTTCTGTTAGGCTTTATTTTTAGGCTTATCCAGCTCTGTGCTTGAATGAAAGAAATCATTAAGAGGCATGCACATGAGTGTTTGACCTTACTGTTCTCTTCTGTACCTTATAAAATAATCAAACATGAATTTTAGCTTCCAGATGAATGAAGACTGTCTAACATTCCCATTTTTATTGTGGTTATTCACATATTAGTTTTTTAGGGGTTTTTTAGCTTGTAGAAATATGGGTGGTATAAGTCTCACCCTGCAGACTGGATTCAAAGATTTTAAAAAAATGAGAAGGGGAATATAGCAAGAAAGACATATAATCTGGAATATAGGAAAAAATGATGGGGAGAAATGAGGGGAAAAACATATGAAGAAACATATATCTCTGTGAAATCACAAATCAGGAAGAAACCTAACAAACTTCCTTTAAAATCATGCATGAAGCCAAGTTATCTTCATAACCTAAAGGAACTAGTAGGAGAAAAGACACTTAGCAAGTTTCAAATAATAGAAAATATGCAATGCAAAAGATTTCAAATTAGTCAGCGCTTGAATATCTCAAGTGCATTACAGTTGGGCCCACAGCTATAAAGGTGAATATATGAGCAGAGTAACTTTAGGGATAATGGCATACTCCTAAAGATACGAAGTCAATCTACTCATTAACAAATGCTTGCTTACTTCAGTGGGAATGTCAGCACTCTGACTTCAAAGGGTACTGGATTAGCCCACAGTATTTAGCTGTTACCACAACAACTGGATCATCCAGAGCAAAGCTCTTGAAAATGAAAGCAAATGTCTGTGAAAACACCACAGGATGCCCTTTTAGTCTTCTGAAAAAAACTCTGAAAATATTTTTTTTTTCTTTTAAGATTTAATAAATACGTACTTGTGATTGCAGTAACAGGAATTTCACAGTAAACATTACTTATAGACCTGCAGTCAGTTTGACATTCAGTTTTGCTGCAATAGTGTCAAGATATTCTGTGGTACAGAAGATGGGAAGTCTAGGAACTCCTCAGTAGCTCCTGTATTACTGTAATTTAGCATTAAAATAATTTTCCTCAGTCATGTGAAATATGTTAATGTGACAGCATCACAATATAGTGCATTCCTGGTAATAGAGATTGGTATTTTTTTATGAACATTGACACAACTTTGATTTTTCTGCCATAAGCCATGCAGCAATGATAGTGATAGTTACAAAGGAAGTGACTCTTTCTAGCTTAATTAGTATATGTTTTTGACAGTATTTATTCCTAATAGGAGCAAGTGTATTGTTAGAGTATCTGACTGAGTACGCCTTGAAGAATTTTATTTAATCATTTCAAAATCTGAAGACCTAACATGTAGCAAAATATTTTTGGACTTAGTTATCTTTGCAGTAGTATCAGAGATACTTTCCTCAATACCTGAGAATAGAAGAAAGAAGAGTCCCAAATGCTATGCAATTTTATCCATCTTCTGAACTAAGAATCTCTGTGGTAGAAATTTCGATCAGAAATTCTTTTCTCTCTTGTGTCTGGAATCCCTACCTATATTTATAGGATCTAGTTTCAATGATTTCACCAAAGTAATATTGAGAATAGATATCACAGTATGACTCTGAGAATGTAAAATCATCACATACTTTTAAGGAAATTAATATGCTTTTAAGCAATTCAGTATTGATTATCCAAAGCAACAAAAACTCTATACATGAATGACTGGTTTTTAATGGTAATAACTAAGTCAATGGAACAGCAACTTGAATGTCCAAAGCCAGAGCTACCAAATAATAATTTTGGAGTGAGATCCAAGGTATTTCTTCCTACTTTCCTCTTAGCTACACTCTGGCATCTATTTTCTTTGGAATCCTATGGGGCTCTCTTTCTACTGAATATGAATTTGAATGTAGTCTCTTAACAGTGTCAGACACAAGTTCTTAATTCTTCTTAGGGCACAGAATTGTGAATATATTGCACTTTAGTAATGCATAAAACTGAACAAATACTACCATGTAAAAATAATTTTGTGAGTTTAAATATTAATGCTCTGTATGCCTTATTTAAATTTTTAGAATTAAATAAAAGTGAGTGATATTTCCCTAACATTGTTTGCAGAAGACAGCTTTAAATCTAACAATCTTTTTTAATGCAAGAGGAAAACAAAACATGCTTGATCCAACAAGAAAAAAAAATGCTACATGGAAGGCTAAATAGAACCATAGAAACATTAAAGCTGGAAAAGATTTCTATGACCACCAAGTCCCATCATTAACATACAATCTGGAATTCTTCATGTTCTGAATACATTTTGGAAGGCTGCTATGACATAAGCCCCATGGCCAGACACTCCAAGAGGAAAATAAGTCTTTTGACTCTCTTTATAAATAAGCATCCACAGAAAATTTAATTTTCATAAATCAGTTATTTCTGCACATTTCCTCTACTGGCACCTGGCATGTCAGTGTCATTGTACCTGAAACGTAACTTTGGAATATAGTAGCCACTTGAATAAACAGTTTATTGGGGAAACAGTTTATTTCTCAACAATGAGAGCTTTGATTTACCTTTAATTCTCTTGTCTACTCACCTCTATGAATAGACATCTCTATCAGCCACTATTTACCTCTGTTCACCACCATCAGAGAAACAGATTTGAGGAGAGTGGAGTTGAATTGTGTCCACAGAGCTCTTACATTCTCAGGAGCCCAGTAAAGCTGAAACCTGAACCTCATTTAGGTGACCAGTGTAATGGGAGAGCCTATGAAAAGGAGCCATACATAAAGGCAGCAGCTTAGCAAATTTTTACCTTGAAATTGACAGACATAAACATATTCCCCACAGTTCCTTGCAAGCAGACTCTGATTTAAATGGAAAAAACAGTAGTACATAAGAGAGAGGGGTAATTACATTGATAGGTTTTATGCAAATATAAAAACGTTTAGACTGTGTGATTAAAGAGCAATCGTGATAAGTGCAAAGGTTGGTGGAAGAACCCTACCAATATCGCCACTGAAAATGGCACTTACTGAACTGACTATCCTAAAGCTCAGCAAAGAAGGAAATTTGGCCATTGTCCCTGATGGGAAACTCACCAAGAGTCACAGAATCACTGAATGGATGAGGTCATAAAGGACCACACTGGGATCACCTGCTCCAACCTCCCTGCTTATCCTGGAGCACATGGCACAGGATTGCATTCAGACAGTTCTTTAATATCTGCATTGAGGGACACTCCACAGCCTCTCTGGGCAATCTATTTCAGTGCTCTATCACCTGCACAGTAAAGTTCTTTCTCGTGTTCAGTTAAAAACTTCCTGTCCATCAGTTTCTGCCCATTGTGTGTTGCCCTATTGTTTGGCCTAGAAAAGGCTGCTTTCTTCTTGAAACCTTCCCTTCAGTGTCAATGAAAAAAACTCCACCATGAAAACCATACAAGGTAGATGGTGTAGTTGCCTGCAGAAGTAGAGAACTTGTTAGAGGATACAGGGGAAGAGTATTAGGTTACTAAGTAAAATGCACTACAAGATGTTTATGGTCAGGACCAAAGGCAAGAAAAGGATCAGGGCAGATCCAGAAATAGAATTATCTTAGATTTTGAAGAATTTGTATGCATGAAATTTTGTGCCAGCATTTAATTGCCAAAAGGTATCCTTCATTTATCTCTTTCTCCCTTTTTGCTGAAGTTTCCTCTTGGTAGAATCACTTTATCTTAAAAGCTAATATTGGTCCACATGCTACAACAAGAGAAAATGCATAAAGATAAGAAGTACCATCATTCAAATGAAGAATATTACTATTAGACTAAAATGTCACAGTAGTAAATATGAAATTAAATTCATATTTAGCAGTTGCAAGGAACAGCATGCAGTCTATTAGTCAAAAAATATTTATTTTGGTAACTGCCATTTCTGTAGAAGAACTTTATCACTGCTCAAATTAATTCCTCTTTTTTCCTTGTGTTTGCTATCTTTGCACAGTCATACTCATATTAATATCAGTAGTTTTTCTTGCCAAAACATGCCTTATTCTTTCATTCCATGTAGTTAATCCAAATTTAAATCCATGCCTACAATGAGATTTCTACTCCTTTGAACAATAATTGAATCTGTGCTTTCTAAATGTGAGCAATGCTTCATAATAAATCTATGATTAAACTGAGTTCAACTGCAGCTTCTGCATTGTATTGGCCATGTAGATGTGCAAGCTATGGTCATCTCATCAAGACTATTATGTACAAAAAAAAATGAAGAATATGAAATAGAATACTGTCTTTACATAGTCAGTATCATTGGCACCAGCTAGGCCCTTTGCTTATGAGTAGTTATAGAAACATTTTTGGGATTATCATAATTCTTCTGCTTCGAAAAAGCCATACTTGTGCTTTTTAATTGAGCCCAAAATTAGTACACAAATAAATGAATGTATTTGTAGGGAAAAAAGTGAGACTTAACTGTCCCTGAAGGACCAGGATTATCCAGGTCTTTCAGGTAGATTTTATTGTGTGTTTATATATATATACATACACATATATATATATATATAGCTAGGCTAGATTTCACTGTCTGAACACAAGCATCTTTTTGAGATTTTTTTTAGGGCAATCTCAATGGCCTAAATCTGCTATTCTAGAAAGGTACAAGTTTCTGGTAGGACCTACATCATACCCACAGGTTTGTGTAGCTTTCTGGACTATCTCAGACCATCTTGGATGGATTAGAAGTTGTGTTTACATGACTGATTTAATCTGGTAGTCAGTACACTCAAGAAGCTGACCTTACTCTGATGCAGGCACATGAGGCAAGATTTGTTTGCATAAAAGCAACTTCCTTGTAAAGTTTTAGGCAAACAAGTCTCAAGTTAGCAGCTGGTCAGCTAAATACCTCCTTAGATTCTTCTAACCTCATTTACTATAATCCCATTAATTATGGATCTATGTCCAACTGAGAGAGAATTCTTCATTAAAGGTATTTCCTTCAAGCAAATATTTCTTATTTGATATTTTTCATTATTGAGGTAAATTGAGTACTTTGTTAAAATAAGTCAATAACTGTGCAGTTAATTAAAAACAAATGCATTACACAATATAACACTGCAACAGTGAACCACCTTAAAAATGTATCTTGTTTATCACTTTGCCATAAAATATACCTACATATGTAGAGCAAAAGGTAATTTTTTAATACTGGTGCATGACTTGTGCCATGCGTTTCATAGTTCATAAGTATAAATTAATTATACATCCACCCAAAAAAAACCCCCAATCTAAAACCCCCACTAACAAAAACAAACAAAAAAACCCCAAAACATTGATACTTCTTATTGATACTTCAGTTTAACTTTTACATGGAATGCATATTTCAAGGGAAAAACCCTGTTATGAATATATTCATACTGCTTAATTCAGTTTTTTTACCATAAAGGAGATTTACAAGGAAGTAGAAAAACTGTATTTTAAAAGTTGACAAATAACTGCAGAGGATTAATCAAGGATCTGTTTCTCATACACAAAGAAAATGCATATTAGAAACAAAAATTAATAGCTAATGGAAAATATGTTTACCCCATGATTATTCTTGAAACTAAGAAATCACAATATATATACTTAGTTTAAAAATATCTGAGCTTTCGCTGAAAATTTGTGTATTTAGTAATTTACACTTTCAAATGTGAACCAAGACAGAAATTTTAAGATAACAATAGAAGCTTATATTAAGAAATTAAGTATTTTATAAGCACTTGGTAGGCTTTATCAGACCTCTTTGCTCTTAAATATTTTAAATGGCTAAGAAATATATAGTGAGAAACAATAAGCAATTGCTTTGGAAAAGTGTATTGAAGACAGCTCTATAGACATTTATTTCTCAGCACAACATCCATGAAGTTTAAAATACCTTAGGCCATAACCACAAATACTGTTCTTTTGGGCAAGAAAAATGACCCACTTTCTAGTGAAGCAAACGGAAAATTAAGAAAAGAACATGTTAAGAATTAAGGGTGTAGGGTTTTTTTATCGGTGCTTCTGTTTTGTATTGGTTTGGTTTGGTTCAGGTTTGTTGTTTTTTTTTTTTAATCTGGTCAATCTTATTTTTTTCTTTTTGGGCAATCACCAGAAAAGTAAATATACTGCTAAATACACAAGTTGTAATCTGCAAGAGCAAGAGTGATCAACAGTCTCTGTTTTTTGGCAATTTAAGGTCCTCCCTATCTTATGTAGAATGTCAATAGTTGTTTCTTTCCAATACTTATCAAAGATTGATGCCACCTCCTCACCTCCTCTCCAGTCAATTTCTTTCTCTTCACATTAGGCATTTCTTATTCCTACCAGAAGGTAAGAAGAGCCTGTAGAGTCAGTGCCTGAGCACTGTCAGAGAAAGAAGAGCACGGATTTTGTAGCTATGCCATAAAATCATATGCAGCTGGACTTGGATTAACACAGGTTCTGAGGAATTTATCATCTTTTGGTTTGCTCTAGTTACACAGACTGGATGCATGTTGCTTACTGAAGCCTTAGAGTTTCACCAGCAGTTCGTTGCCTGCCACTTAAAACTCCAGGATAGGTTGCAGAAGTGTCAGTCTTCCATGGCACCCTCTTGCTTTACATAAACAAGCACTTAGCAGAGTTGGAAAAGCGACCATCTTGTCCTTCTTTCTACATACATCTCTCAATTGGGAGACTAATGAGAGCTTACTCACTACTTTGGTTTTAATGAGTGTTAGGCATGTTAATCACAACAGAATAATACCAAAAGACAGTTTATAGTCATCTACTGAAAAGTGATATCTAAAACTGAAGAATCTTTTTTT
>VWZU01006807.1:117508-186354 GCA_013397095.1 Sterrhoptilus dennistouni
TTTTTCCTGAAGATTTGTTCAGTGAAGTACCTCTACAACAATGCAGGCAGTATTGGTAATAAGCAAGAGGAGCTGGAAGTCATGGTGGAGTTAGAAATTTACTTAATTGCTATCATGGAAACCTGGTGGGATGAATCTCTCATCTGGAACACAGCAATTGAGAGCTGCAAGCCCAGAAGAGATAAGCTGGGTAGGAGGAGAGGGGGTGTTTCACTCTACCTTAAGGAATTAATAAGTTGAGAAGAGCTGCCTCTGAAAAAAGCCACAAACGTGCTGAGAACCTCTGGGTCAAAATCAAGGCCAGGACCAACCAAGTACATGTTGTGGTTGGGATCTAAATCCACCTGAGAGGAAGGAGCCTGCTGATGAAGCCTCTTGCTTCTGCTGTAGGAGGCATCACCCTCACAGGCTATCATACTGATATGGGATTTCAACCACCTGGAGGTCTACTGGGTAAGAAATACAGCTGGCTGGACACAATCCAGGAGACTCCTGGACTTCCTCATCCAGGTACTGGACAAATCAACCAGAGGAGAAGTGTTACTGGACCTGGTGCTTACCAATGCAAATGAGCTAATTAAAGAGGTTAGGAATGGAGAAAGTCTGGACTGTAGCAACTTTGTGATCCTGAGGAATAAAGATCTGAACTTTGGAAGAGCAAAATTCCAGCTTTTTAAAGAATTACTAGATGAGAGATCCCCTGGTAAACTGTTCCAACAGACAGAGGAGCTGAGTGAGGCTTTGAACATCCACATCTCGTGAGTGGCATCCCTGACCACTGTAGGGGAGTTGGAACTAGATACTCTTTAAGGCCCCTTCCAATTCAAGCCATTCTGCCTTTCTGTGGTACTATGATTTTTCATCCAGTGCCAAGGAAGTGAAACTATCTCTAAGTTGACTCTGGGTTGTAAACTCTGAAACAAGTCGGTTAATTTGCTACTTTATGTTTTAAAGCCACTGTCACTAAATCCACGGCATTCGATCATCCCATGGCTGCTTCACACAGTTCTCTGTCTCCTCCTCTGGAAATTTCCAGCGCTCCTGCTTCTTCAGTACAACTGGTAAGGTATCAGGCAGGCTGATTCAGTGTTTTCAATAGTTTACTAAACCTTGAATAGTGAAAAATATTTGCTTTAAAGAGTAGATTTGACAGACGTGATCTTATTAGATGACATTCAGACACTGTTTAACATACATTAAATCTTAATATTTTAAAGTAGTTTTTAACGTAATTAATTGCCATTTTTACACATATCCATCAGTGTGCAAGGTAACAGATTCTCCATGCTTAACATTAGCTTAACCCCAGACTGTGATCACACATGCTGAAGTACCAGGAGTTTTATTCTGTTTGCCAGTCTGGTAAAAGAAACTTATCTGGCAAGAAGTCACTCTGAGATTTGCAGTGGTATTTAATCTGCCCTGTTTGTGCTGTGGCCTCCTTTCTTCTTAAGGAAGCTGACATGTTCAGTAATGGAAGAGATTCAGTCCCTATCTGTCTTTAATGAGGGAAAGACAACTGATGACTCCATTGCCTCTGGGCACGATGGATGGGCTCTCAGATCCTGGCAGCTATGAGCAGCCTGCTGGCTCATCAAAATATTTCTTCATAATATAGCTGAACTATATACACTTCAATCCAGATCAAAATAGTAGATTAATTTTGGTTTATTTTCATTTTCCCCTAAGACCTTCCATTTTTGGAACATGGCTGCTTAGTCCTTTAAGGCATTTTAATTATTTTACATAGTCTATTTTCACAGTATATATAGGAAAAACAGTTACTGAAGTGGTCTGTGCTGTCCCTGTATACTGGGTTTTTTGGCAGCTGGGAAAAGAAAACTCTTTCCTTTATCACATTTTACCAAACCTTTAAATTTCACATACTTGGTGCTTTGACACTAAAGTATCTCAATATGCTCAAACTATTGTGGATTCTATTTGGACTCTGTGAAAGAACATCAGAGCACTTGTTTCAAGTGAAAACCAAAAGAACTGAATTCACCAAATCCATTAAAAGACACTCTATGTTGTATTTTCATATGTCAGAACTGAACCCTTGGACCTCTGCAGAGAGATTCACATCATCAGAGTGGAGGCAGTGCTACTGCCACCTGCCTTCCCTTTGAGTTTCTGCCAAGAAGGAATAACATTTTATTAATGCAGATCTCACACTCTGTACAGGATTTTCATTCCAGACAGAGAAACTCTTTTAATGGCAGTGTTGGCTCCAATCCTCTGACAGGGAGGCGACTGAGACTTCTTTCCAAAAAGCTGCTGCTGAGGAATAATACCAGACTTTTGAGAAAAAGTACCATAATCTAGTACTGCATGAGTCTGACCAAAAAAATTTAAACACATACATAGAGAGAAGAAAAGTCCAAATTTTAAAATTTGGTACTGTGTCCTGCCCATGTAATTTTATTGTGACTTAAGAGAAAAAAAGATTTAGAGACTGAGCATATTATTCATAATTTTTTATTGAGTTGATTTCATATACCCATGGACTTATGCCATTAAATTCTACTATGCCATATAAATCTCCACAGCCATGATCACTCTATGATAACTCCATGCCCTGTTGAACCTTGCAGCCTAATTGGTAGTTTACAATAAAATATCTATGTTGGTTTTGAGATTAGCATCCTGTTTCCTCAACAACAAGCAATATTTTCTTGACATGCTCAAAGTTATTAGTATTGGTGTGTCTGCTTGCACAAAATGCAAGTGAAAAAATATTCTGTTCAGATGGGTAGTGAAAATAATAAAAACATTATTTGTTGGCAAGGTGAATATTTTCTGTGATATTAGAGAATTCCCTGAATTCTGTTTTGTTGCTCATTTACAGCAACACAAATCAGGTAAATCTCTGATGACTTGAAAATATGAGACTCAGCAAAGAATTTGGACTACAAGGTACTGCAGAAATCTTCATTAGGATTCACACAGGTGCCATGTACAGGAAGTATCTGAAGAAAACTCTCTGCCAGCTTGGTTAGAAGCTGGATATCCTAGCTGCACTAACTTTTTTGATAAATAAAGGAGAATCTTGGATGTCTAAGACCTCATGAAATGAGTTAAGGCATGGGACTAATCTCAGCTAAGTCTGCTGGCCAGAATGCACATAAATGATTCAGGAATTTTCTTATTTTTACAATTTTTTCCACGATTCTCCAAGCAACAAGCCAAAATCCTTCATCCTTCACAGTCCTACAGCTCTTGGGGCAGCTTTGGCTCAGTTGCCACACTTCTTCCTCTATAAAAATTCCAGAGAAGAAAATAGATTTCAGTAGGATGACAGAACACTTCAGTAATATTTCAAATCACTTTAAGATTTATATACAAAAATTCCCAGCCATAGAACGTATGGGTTTTTGATTTCAAAACATGTAACCACTTAACTACCTGTTACTAAGGGAAATATTCTATTGCAAGAAAAAATATCATTCTTCCATGCCTAGGAAATTTTATCTTGGAACAGCCACTTTCTGGATGAGGGCTCAAAGCAACGCTGAAAAACACCTGCCAATACTGACATACAGCTGCATATTTACAGAACTTTACAGAGAGCACTGTTCTTTTCTTTAGCTTCCCTATAAACTTTCCCTTGCCTTTCATCCCCACCCCTCCCAATCTAGAGTTCATTTCTGACATCATCTCTGTCCTGTCCCCATCAGCAAAGAATTTTCTACCACCTCTATTATCTATGAATAACTGGTTAGATCAGAGATTATACAGCTCACTTATCTGCAGGAAGTTGCTTCCTATCCAGTTAGAAGCTAAATGCTGAATTCTGAATTACAATAGAGAAAATCCTGGGCCAGACACAGCAGGTAAACAAGGTACAGTATCTGGGTGTTATAAAGAACAAAGTTAAGCTGGACAGAGGTACGCCCTGAGAATGAGCCTTCCAAAAATATCTTCTGTGGTGGCTAGAGAAAAATGTCTCTTTCCCAGTGAAACATGGAAAAAAAAATCTGAAAATAAATATAACATGATACAGCAACTATTGGAAGATACAGTTGAATGGAAGAAAAAGCAGACAAGGAAGCCTGAAGGGAGAGATGAACTTCCTTAACTTTTAGAGCTTTCTGAACGTTATTTGAAGCCTAAAGAGGTGCTGGTCTACATAATCCCTGTTCAATGCACATCTAGAGGGTCAAGTAAAAGGAGCAAATTACAGTCTTGTTATTCTTGCTTTTTAAATCTGAGTTTCTCTTCATCAACCATTGCAACATTTTTCTTGACTGTGTACTTTTGGTAGCTCAGTGTAAACACAAATTCACATAATTCTGCCAATTTTGCATTATATAGAGATCAGTTTTAGGAACAGTGGGCAGTTTCTCCTCCCTTCTACCGGGGCACAAGTCTCCATAGCAGTCATTTATGAAAAATAGTCCTGTTAAAATTCAAAGAAAACCTTATGTATACACCATAGTTTTTTTCCATTTACACCATAGGTTTTTTCCATTTCCTTCTCTCTAGTTTCTCCTCAGCAGTTTTGCATGTGTCTGTTATCTTTTCTGTTGTTCTTTATACCACTCTTTTCTTCTGCAGCTTTTAGATTTTCCCTATCGTCTTATTCCCCTCCAAGAAAGGACTTCCTTGAGACAAAGTGACTGGCACTGTGCCTTATTCCCTCATGTTCTTTCCCAGAATATATAAAAATCCCAAATCTAAATGACTATTGTCATTACTATCAGGCACAGGAGTCACCATCCTATGTCTTTCCAAAGCACGAGTGTATGTAGAGGTTAGCACTTCTCACAAGAGCTCGACCACCATGAAGCTCCTAAAGGACGATATTTTGGAAGTCCTAACACACTGTCACCTACCACCCATGAAGCAAGGTGACTCATGCATCTGGAGAGCAAAGATGAATGTGCCTCCACATTATGATATGCACTATCTGCCTGCCACTTGGAGAATATTGGGAAGTGTATGAGACATCAGAGGGTCTTAGAAAATATTCTCCACTAGTATTCCCTTTTTCTGTGCCATTTTTGTCTCATTTGTTCTTTGTCTCATTTCCTAGAGGCATTACAGCACTCTGCAGATGAAAGGATTTATTTGGGTCTGATTTTCAATCCCATCCATTCCTTCTTTATTAATTAAACTTTTTTAAATGTTACCTTTCTGACTCTTAAGACACTTGTTAAGGAAAATCTTGCCTCCTTACCCTAAAAAAAGTTTTCTCTCTCATTCCCTGCACATACTAGACCCCTTCTTGTGGAGTATTCTTTCTTACCTGCCTAAGTGACCCTGCCTTTCCAGGTGGGTTCCCAGATCCAGCTTTAAAAAGTGAGTCCTTGCTGCTTCGGTTGTACTGATGCTCCCAGTGTCTCAGAAGCCATTCCAATAATCTTCATTTCTTCACTCAGTTCAAATGTGCAAATTCACAGGCACTCCTCTCCTCCACAGTGTTTCATACTCTCACAATCAGACTGTTTCTGGACCACTGGACACACTGCTTTGTGCCATCTTTCTTGTTTGTAGCCCTATTCGATATGGAAAGTTTATAGCCAGTATTAGCATTCTTATCTTTAGGTAATACATTTTAACATCCATATAAAAAAAGAATCCTTGACACAAGGCAAAACCTGAAAGATTCAGTTGAATCCTTCAAGGTCCTTCAAATGTGCCAGTTTCTTCTCATGAAGGTTCTAATTTATTTATTTTTTTTTTAAAATTCAGTATTACAGAAATACCATTTCTTAATTCTCTGAGATTAAGTTCACAAAAGCCACTAGCCCTATTTCTGGTAACATAAGAATCCGAGCAGTTTCCAGGAACAGGAAGATTCATTTTGAGACAGTTTTCTTTGTCCACATCACTTGATTTTAATCTTGTTCATTTGTCACTGACAGCATCACCTGCTGAGCTAAAATGTTTTTCAGACTGAAACTGGAGGATGGGCAGCCAAGATTAATGGCCCACAGCTCATATATCAGGAAGTGGTTTTCTTTGACCAATGCTGAATCCTCATTTATGCTGTTGTTGGATGGCAGTAGGAAACTGTACTTAGAAAACAGTGCACATTTTTCCTTTATAATATTTCATTTTCAGTCAACTAACCCCCAAAAGTTGTCAGATTCATCACTTAAAGACACCATCTGCTGACTTGTCATGGAGGGTGGTCAGAACTGTCACAAGGGAGCATTTTTTTCTACCAGATTTGAGTCTAAAGCAGCCATAGGAGAAAAGGGTAAGATACAGACCTGCACTTGGTTGCTTTGTTTGGAGGATTCTCCATATGATTAACATTTACCAAGGCAGTGAAGAAATGGATGAAGAGGAAAAGTAAAAGCAGTGTGTTGCATGGGAAAAGGTTCTTGTATGAAATGTGAACTTTAGGTGTTTTTTTCCGTTCAGCCAGCTCTGCTAGATATACACATCTCATCCTTGGTTCACTGGGATTTTATTGGAACCACTGAATGCAATAGAGTGTAGGCAGATGGTGAAACCAAGGAATATCATTAGTGCAATTTTAGGGTTTTTTTTCATGCCGTACATTCAAAATTTCTGGTTTGCTGACTGTGTTCATGTTGCAAGAAATCTGATTTTGAGGCAAGGAAAAGCAAAGAGCAATAAACTTAATATGCCCTAACACATTTCTGATGCAACTGTTTTTCAATCATAGCAACACAGACTCACAGTATTTCTTACATGACAGCTTATGATTTAAGTTAGATTTTCCAGAGATGTCTCCTGCAAATACTACTCCCAAAAATTCCAACAGCAAATATCCAGGCTCTCTATTAAACTAAGGGAGTCATAGTTTAATAAGTTTTCCTTCTGAAACCTCATACAGTTCTTCTTAGATCATTAATTATTTTGCATTGTAACCACACAATTTTTCCTGCTTTTTTCTTATCCCCTGCAGTTATATTAGAAACCAGAAAAGTTATAATAAGAGCATAAATACATCTCCAACTAAGAAAAATACACAGTTGATTTAATTATATATGAGTGCTAAACACAATTTAAACATAATTTTGGCAGTAGTCATTAGCATGATAACCTAGTCACGTATGCAGATATCATATAGATAAATATCTTTTTTCCATGAAAGCTCTTCCCCCCACCTCCAAAACTACATTTACTGTTTCTGATGAATGCTGAACTGTCTTTAGGCATTCTGCCTTTTGTCCCTTAAGACATGTTTCCCATTCCTCTGCTCAGGACATATCACATAATGAGAATTGGTGATTTCAGATATTTACTAGCTAGATAAGATGAGCCTCAAGGAACAGGAGGCTCATTTGTTTCATCCTGTGGGTCAGCAGTTTTCTTTCTCCATGGCAGTCCATAAGGAAAAACACTACCCTCAGGAATGACTACAAAAAAAACCCCAAAGTGAAGCATCTTTGTGCAATTTTCTACCAAACAGTATTCTGTTTGGAATAATTTGGTATTTATATGGATGAGAATAAAACTCACAATAAGAAATATTTTCTTATTGTTTGAAAAAATGATTTGGTAAATAATTCCAATTTTCTGAAAATTATGACTTCAAAAATTTTGCTCAAACACCATTAGGCTGACAGCTCCTCTGTGTCTAAATATTCTTTGTTCATCAAGGGACAAAAGCAAAGGACTCCTTTCTTTCTGTTGTGGCTATTCATCTGTACTTCTAAATAAAGAACATATGGAAATACAGTGCCTCTGTTGGGGTTTTGGGGTTTTTGCCTCTGCTCACCATCAATGAACAATCCTCATTATGAGCCATAAATGCAGGTCACAAGAAATAAGTATGCTTATATCAAAGGCTCGTTAGCCTAGAAGTATTAAATATTATATTGTCTCTGTAGTAAGATGTAAATGAGTCGGACTATCCACTGGGTCCAACCTTCCAAGTATTTTCATCTCTACTTTTATCAATTCAGCAAGAAGAAACAGAAAGAGGATGAAAGAATTTACATCATCAATTCTTCCCTAGGAAGTTTATTAATCATCATTTTAACATTTATGCATAAATGTGATCATGTTCTTATTATAATCTGACTAGGTTTCTCTGAGCCTCCCTTGTCCCCTTCAAAAACTTTTCCTGTATGACACTGCCCTAAGTATCTGTTCGAGGGGAAAGGCTGAGCCATTGCTAGTAAGAGCAATACTAAATAACTGGAGGTTCCCAGAAAGGAACAAAGCAAACACTGGAAACCATGACATTTTCTCCTCTGTTTTCTGCATTTTAAACAGGCATTATGCACCATGACTTCGGGGCAGTAACACACAAAGAGCCACTAAATCACAATTTCATAATCTTCCTTGGGCAGAAGGAGGAGCAGGCCTTTGAAAGGTCTGCATGCAGTGCAACACTCCTAGTACAGCTATGCTGATCAGCAGTTCCAAGGAGTAAAGTGAGGACAGCACCTTTGATACTTAACATGCTGTCGTAGTTTGAAAGCAAAACGAGTGAGAGGCTCCAAGTCAGAAATACAATTTAATAAGAAAAAAGGTAAAAAGGTAAAAATAAAATAAAATAAATGCAATAACACAAAGGACCACTGACAGAGTCAGAATACAACCTGAGCAGGATGGTGTAAACAGTCCAGGTGAGGTGCTCTTCCTGAAGCAGTGATCCTGTAGAAAGGTCTGGGAGCTCTGCTCCTCTGGGAATCCAGTAGGAAAGGGCTGCTTGTCCTGTCCCAAATCCCAGATTCTATCGAGGGGAGAATGCTTGGCTCCTCCCCCTGGGTGGAGCATCTCACAATGGGATGATGAGTGTGAAGTGGGTCCTTGATGGCCCATTAAACAGAGATAACTCCTGGAGGGAGTTACCTGCGAGTCATGGGCAAGGCATTGATGGGCCATTAGCAGAAGAGCCCAAAGGCAGGGGCTTGGGAAAACACGGCCCCACTTGGTTTAGCAGTTCATGAAGACGGTGATAGAATAAATACTTTGTGTACATTCTACACTACAACCCAGGACACATGCTGTTGCTCCACACTCTGCTCCCTTTAACTGATAAACTTCTCTCACCACACCATGTTGGTGTCAAAGTTTCCTATGTTACTGAAATGGATAGGCATATATCAAATTCATACTACCCCCTGCACCACTGAACACTGAGGAATGGACTCTGTCCAGAAATCATGAATTTGTATCCTGGTTCCCATATTTTTTCTCAGTTATGTTTTTAATTGAATTTTTTTCTGGCTCAATTTTCTATTTGTTTTCACTTTCTCTCTCTTTTAATTTCTTTTTTTCCCAGTGGATGGATTAACATAGTAGCTGTTACTGTTTCATCACTAACAGATGGTAATCAAAAACTGTTTAAAGAAATCTAACAAACATTCCAGCATGATTTACTGAATGAAACTGAGAATAGTGCCTTCCTGCTTCTGATACACATCATCCTTTCAATAATTACCAACAGATTTCTTTTCAACTTCAATAATGATAATTGTGTGAGTAAAGTTTATAGCTAAAATACCGTATTTGTATTAAAAATGAGAGGCAGAAATTTGCCTTAATATAACAGGGTTTTTTGTTTGCTGGAAATTATTTGTTTCTGTGATAGTTCACTATTTTTCATTTTTAAAGAACTGTCTTTAAAAACATATATATTTATTTATTAATCTTTCTTTCTCCTATAGTTTGCAGTTAGCAATTTTTTTCTTACTGAAAAAAACCTATCAGATACTTACTGAAGCATATATTTTTATATGTTACTAAGAAGATATGCTTGGTTTTCCTGGACATCAAGTGTGACTTCTAATTCATGCTTCTCTCCTTTGAATAATGCAATGGCAGCTCGTAATCCTCTTACATGTGAGGATTTTCAGCAACGATTCAATGCCATGTGAGATGCTTTCTTTGGCTTTTGAAACTGGCCTTCACATGTGTGCATGTTACCTGAAAAGCTCTTTTATTCAGAGGGTCTTTTTAGTTTAATACCCACATCATTCTTCTTATGCATAAGCCCATGGTCCTGTGTAATTCAAAATGCAAGGCCTTCTTCAGAACAAAGAGATATACGTAAACTAGTTACAAGCCACCATGTATTTTTATGCTGTGGAAAGTGCATTTGTGACCTTGGTGCCACCATAAAGTCTGGAGAAAGTTGTTTGGACTATTAAATCTCTGGGTTTGAGTAGTGGCAGAATTACAGTCACTGGAATTTTTAAAATAGCTCTTTTAAGCTTGTTTAAAGTGATAATATATCCATTCCAATGATTTGATATCTAGCAGAATCTTGCCATAGTTAAATCTGCAGAAAAGCACCTGGAAAAGTATTTTACAGCAGTGTTTTTTGACCCAGGTCTAAAATTGGGCTCTGGGTTTAGACATTTTTGTGACTATCACATCTCACCAAGTGTAGCACTCAGTGATGTACAGGAATGGAAATTCCTGCTGCAGTACTTCAGGCTTTCAATTGCTGTGAAAGTAATGTGTTGGTGCACAACCTGCTCATCAGATGCTCAGAGACAGCCATGAGAAAACCTGTTGCAAAAAGAGTTTAATGTCTAGCTGAATTTAGAACTGACATAGATATCAGGATTAAGTGTGTAATAGCTTCCAAATGTATTCTTAATTACTGTTGCATATTGTAATGTGTTCAAAAAGGGTGTTCCCTAAAGGCATCTGGCTATTAATGAGTTTTATTCTGGGCCACTGAGCAGAGAGAAAAAAACAAATATAAACAAGCACAAACTCTGGGTTGGGAAGTGACTATTAAATAATTAACAGTGCAGTAATAGTAGCAAAGGTACTCACTCATCCTTCAACCACAAGGAAGAAGCCTACTGGATGCATAGGCTGCCTAAAAAGAGCAAGTGGCAAAGGAATTATATTTGCTCATGAGAGATAGTTCAACATCAGCTTAATGTGAGATGAAGGAACAATCAGTCAAAAGAGATATGACCCTGGTTTACAGTGAGCTTCTTACAATCAAGAAAAATCACAACTTTGCATGTTGATTCCCACAGCTGTTAGGAACACTAATCTGCCCTTCTGTAAAACAATGCAAGAGAACCACTTACTTGCATATAAAGGAAATTAGTGTGTTGATGAGTGAATAATAAACTTGATGTCACTGCCATCTCCATTTCCCCATGAGTAGAAAAGGCCTTTATGGAACAGTGTTCTGCTTCTCGATATTTCTTTTCAAAGATTTGTGAATGTTGAAATTCAAGGCAAGGTTTTACAGTGAAATAGACTTTGGCTATGTGCATAGTATTGAATTTTGTAATCTTTAAAGCATGAAATCATATTTCCATTATTTTAGTGGTAATATGTATGGTTAATGCAAAAGAACTAGCCTCTAAAAAAATGCATGAACTTTCAAATCTCCTTGTTTCCTCCTCCCCCCAAGCTGGACATAATTAGAATTTCCTTATTTTAAACTATCTTTTGATTACCTTAATTAAAAGTCATTTGGTCTTGAAGGAATATCCTTTAATCAAGACAAAACCTGACACAGAATCAATGACCTAAATGTCCCATTCTTTGCACACACATCAGGCAATGAATATGACTATAGGAAATGCTTTAATCTACTACAACATCAATGAACTTAGCAGCACAGAGATAACATTATGGGACCAGTATGAGCCAACTGGTAAAGGTAGCTGTAAAATTAAAACTGCCAGATATTTAATTTCATATTTCTATTGTGTTTTGAAGAACTCTGTGAATAAACTTTTTCCTAAACACTTTGAATTCTTCTACAATATGATTAAATAAACTCTGTGGCTACTTCTATTTTTGCCTTTTTTGGATTTTTTACATATATCCACCACACACACCCAAGTACTCTCCTCACCCCACCCATTTTTAAGCACGGTTACAATGAGTCATGTAGCATACAGAAGAATGGAAATGCTTTGATATATGGATACCAAAATCGGCATCCATATTCCATAGCAGCTGCAGACGTACATAACACAAAGAAGAGCTGTGCTTTGTTATTTTGGGGGGGATTTTCAGTGCATGATTCCAAAGTTCTGTCTGTTCTAAACCTAGTGTTATGTTGAAATTGTATGTCCAATTCATTATCCCCATGAACTCATCAAAATCTTCTCTGTCATTGAATTCTGCTCCTGTAGTCCTTACCTGAAAGATGACAAACACATAAATTCCTTTTCTGGATTAGTTAATCAACACAAATCTTTCTTACATGTTTGAGCAGAATAGCAGAATAACCCCATCACCTGCAACAGTTCCTTGGGAAGCCCAGCACTCCAGATGCCCTCTCCTTCTTCCTTTCTTCTTCTCTCCACTTTATATATTGAGCCTGACATCATATGGTATGAAATATTGCTTTTTCACTTGGGATAAGTTGTCCTAGCTATGTCTCTTCATAATTTTTCATGGACACTCTTTCTTCCCGAGCACTGGCAGTACAAAAACTAGAAAATTACTTGGCTTTGTGTAACCCTGCCCAGCAATAACAAAAACATCTCCATATTATCAACCCTATGTTCAAAACACAGCCTGGTACCAGCCACTGTGAAGATAATTAACTCTAGTCCAGCTAAACCCAGCACATTTCTACCAGGCTAAGAACAGAAACAAATGAAATCTGAAAAGTGTCGTGAAACAGACCACTCTTGTGCAAAGTTTTTTGACAAACCACATACAACACACATGAGTAACAATTATAATTAGTTTTCTCTTTACAATGTTTTTTAACATTTTTTACATGGAGAATTATCAGAATTGGTTGTATGCTCTGCAGCTGAATTTTCTTCCTTCCTCTCCGGACCCAGAACTTAGATATGCTCAAATGCTGTATCTTTAATTTTATAACCCCAACAGCTGTTATTTACTGGCTTCAAGGCCAGTTGCATGGCACAGTTTGCATTCCAAAGCCCATGGAATTAGGTAGCTTCATCTTTTCTGGGAATAAGCACCATAATACACTGCTTGACCAAACCTTATTGGGCACTGAATGGGAAAGTGCTCATGTATTTAGGCAAAATAACATGTAAGGAATTGGGCTTGCTATTAAGCAGTGTGGGTTACCATGTGTGTGTTGGGTTTGTGGAGCAAGGTCTTGGTAGTGGGGGGGCCACGGGTGAGTTTTTTCTGAGAAGCTTCTAAAAGCCTCCCCTGCATCCAGCAAAGGCAATGTCAGTTGGCTCCAAGTTGGACATGCCTCTGGCCAGGACTGAGCCCTTCAATGACACCATAATGCATCTGTGGGAACATATTTAAGAAGGAAAATAATATCATTGCATGAAAACAATAACCAGGGAACAGAGGAGTGAGAATAGGTAAGAGTAACAGCTCTGCAGGCAACTAGGTCACTGAAGAAAGAGGAGGATTTGGTGCTCCAGGCATCAGAGCTGAGGTTCTTCCCCTGCAGCCTGTGATGAAGACCATGGTGAGGGAGCTTTTCCCCTGCAGCACAGGGAGGTCCATGGTGGAGCAGATATCCACCCTGCAGAGCTGGTGGATGCCTGAAGGAGGCTCTGATCCCATGGGAAGCCCATGTGTCAGAGTCTGTCTGTGGATGTGTTATGCCTCACAACTGTCTCCGATGGTTGGGGACTGGAACCCCAAACTCTGAAGGGAGTCCCTGGCCTGGCTGAGGTGGAACGTTTGTCGAGTCTTGGAGGACTGAACGGAATGCAAGAACAATAGAACCAGTTACAGTGGACTGAGCTGAGACTCCTTGTCCCAGCTGGTCTGTCCGTACCAGGAGCAGCTTGTTCCTGAGCACCCAACCTTAACACAGGTGCCTGCCTTGGCTCTGTGCCACTCGCTTTGGTCCCCGCCTCAACCAACCTATAAAGACTCTGGAGACCCCGCTCACCTTCGTGATCACCCCACTGGAGAAGATCACGTCTATGGGCATCTCTACGCCTTGAGGACTCGACCCTCCAAGTTGGTAGCTATAATCCCCTCCCCCTCTTTCTCTATCTTTCTCACTATTCTCTATTTTCTTTCCCTACTATCGCATTGTGGGCACTAAATAAAAGTGCATTTTTTGTTTAAGCAAACTGAGTTGTCTCCCGTGCTGTGTCTTTTGCACTTTGCGATCTCCAAAACGAACCATCAGGTTCCCCACATAAGTTTGCAGACCCTGACACCATGCTGCAGCAGGATCGTGGCAGGACCTGTGGCTCTGTGGAGAGAGGTTCCCACACTGGGGCAGGTTTGCTGGCAGGATTTGTGACCCTGTGGTGACCAATGCTGGAGTTGTCTGCTCCTGAAGGACTGCACCCCATGGAAGGAACACAATTAGTGAATAACAATAGCCTGTGGGAAGGACCTGCACTGAAGCCCTCCCTCTGGGAAGGAAGAAGAGGTAGAAAAAACATGATGAACTGACCACAACCCCCATTTCCTATCACCCTGCAGCACTGAGGGGAGTAGGTGGAGATTCAGTAAGAAAGTTCAGCCCATGAAGGAAAGAGGAACTGGGGAAACATGTTTTTTAAGATTTGAGTTTGTTTCTCTTTATTCTACTATGATTTGATTGGCAAAAAATTCAATTAATTTCCCTGAACTGAGTCTGGTTTTCCCCTGATTTTAATGGCTGAATGATCTCTACGTGCCCTTAGCTCAAAGTTTGACACTTTTATTATAAATTCTCTCCTCTATTCAAGTCAGGAGGAGAATGACAGAGGATTTGGTGGGCACTTGGCATCTAGCCATGGTCATCCCACCACAGTATGATCATACTTTAGTGTGAACCTTGCCCTGAGCTGTTTACCAGTATAAAGAGAGCAGGAGGGCCATGGCTCCCTCGTAGAACCAGTAGTCAGTACAAGGGTTTTACAACATACCCTATTTCTCCTCTGGGTGAGAAGGTGACTGGCATTTCTTTCTTTGTCACTTTTATCTGGAAATAAAAATAATTTATTTCTGTAGGATATCTGGGTTTGGGGCTTTTGTGAAAACACCTAGGAAATCCCTAAGATTGAAGGGATGCATTTTGCTTTCAGGATGCTTAGATACCTACTGTAACCCTGATTTTAGAAATTGATAGAAAACAGCAGACGACAACACTACTTATCTATAACTCCTCTTAAAATGAAAAAGTGAATGTGAAGTTACTAAATTTTAAAATGCAATCAGCTTCACTTGTGGCCCAAAGTATAAACTGAGTATTAGACAATTTAACAATATTATAAAAATCTATGCTTTGGAAAAGGATAACATGGATACATTATAGGAATCTGAAAAGAAAACCTTTGGGAGATGAGCTAATGGCAGCAATTATACAATATGCAGCAGGATAAAAGTTCAGCAGCATAAATATTGATGGCAATTAGCTAAGAATTAAATGCACATTTAAAAAGGTAAGTGCTCTATGAGAACTGAATGCTTCAGCAGAAATCTTGTTTGGAAAATGCAGTGAGAGATCATTTCACAACGTTCTGCTGCATCATAAACACACCACTACTAGAGGTTTTTGATTAAGTGGAAGAGATGAGATTTGTTTCTCTTAAACTTAAAAGCCTCACACAAGCATACAAAATGAGAATCAGCCTAGAATCAGGCTGCACCAAAGAAGACTTGGTTTTATTCCTATAACAAAGTTATAGTTAGTCACCCCAAACTGCATCCCCAGCTGATAACAACTGTCTGTGTTTTATCTCAATAATATAGATATACATTGTTAGATATAGATATAGGTATATAGATATAGATAGATATAGTTATCTCCTGTCTAGATATTTTCATGTTAGTTTACATAAGAACTGATATGAGATCAGTTTCAGCTAATTAAGTTGCTTCACATGGATATCTGCAGACCAATGCCACAGTTTCACAGTCACTTTGGGCAGGTATAACTAGGTTCTTCTGCCTTTTCCATTTTGGCACAATTTGCTGTAATTTCAGTCTTTCTCTGGGTTGATTCTCTGATTCAGACCAGAACTGTGCAAGCACAGATGAAAGGCAATGCCAAGGTGAGGGTGGGCAGACATGAGTGGGTGGTTGGTGTTAAGTTCCGCAGCACTGCCAGCATATTCTGGTTTGGACTGTTTGGGAAACCATGCCATCACTAAGGAGAATTAAGGTGAGACAAAGACTGATCTGTCAAATTCAGAAGACAACAGCTGGTCTAACAAAGCAACAGATGGTTTCCTAAGAAAGAGCAGTAATACATACTTTATTAACCCACTCCTGAAATAGAAAATCATCGTGGGCAGAATGATGGTAGGAAGATTTATGGGTTATGGCTGTTCTCAGTGAATCATCAATTGTTTCTCTGCCTCTTCTGAAAGAAGAAGAAAGGTTTCAGTAACTTTAGAAGGGGAAATGTCTTTGCAAACCTGGGTGTTTTTCACCCTTTAGAACCATAGTAGACAGATACTAATTCACTGGTGGAAAGGAAAGAAGCGTTGACAAGACGTATGGTGCAGAGAACCCTTGGGAATTCATATACCCAAGAAATTGAGAAGAAATTTTGGAGTTACAGAATTGTCCAAGTATTGCTGAAGTTGGTACTTTCTTCATAGCACCAGCAAGTAGAAAAAGCACAGCTAATATAATGAAAACCAAAATCAATTCCTATTTGGTGGCCCCCATGAAGAGGGATATCTAGAGCCCTCAGACATAAGAGATATGAAAACAGGCTCCTAAATCCTGAGCTGTCACTAAAAATCAGACCACAGCAAAAACTCTTTGTATGGGTGTAGAAGTTACCCTCACAGAAGAAAAGATCATGCAAGAATCTGGTGGAAGTGGAACATAGGGATTCAAGGCTGAAAATCCAGCAAAATCAGGTAAGATAATAACTATTACTTACTATAATATATGCAATGTGTAACAACTATAAACAAATAAGTTAATAGCTATAGATATTAGATTATAAATAATGGGCTGCAAAATCTCTGAGTTATGTCATTCATACTTTGAAAGAAAAATTTCTTCTAGCTATTATTTTTGGAACCCCACAGTGTTTTCTTAGGCCCCTTCCTTGAAACACCTTAAATGGTCCTACTAAAATAAGTGCTATTGTTTCATATGCAAAAAATAATTATGTATGTGTCTGAAGGACTGAAGTTTTTTTATCCAAATTACTTGATTTGTGGGTGCTCTCAGGCAGCTAGAATTCTTAATGAACAATATTATGGATGAACTCACTGAAGATAAAAATAACACCCACAGCTTTCAAGAGGTCTGTTAGAAATGTAAGCCACCAAATAAATTAACATCTACAGATTTACATAAATGGAAATATTAAAGTATCTTTCTTCAGACATTCTGAATGCCACTAGAGCAAGAAATTATTTATTTGGAGCCTAAAATGTCCTGTTTCTGCATTCAGAAAAACACTTTGTCCCAGGAGATCAATACCATATAAAGATCCAGAATCCCAGCACAGTCCTGAAAGTTTACCAAAACGATTTAACAATGATATTCAAATATTGCTTCAAGTGTTTGTCTGCTAATAAATGTAGAAAAATTGTTGTATGTGATGAAGAGAAAATGGAAAATCAAATAATATTTTAAAGTTCTTGGAAGACAGCAGCAAGCTCTCCAAGGTAGTTGAAAACAGAAGAGATAGTTCACTTACTTAACTTGGACCTAGATTCTCACTGAGACTGAGCAAACGTTTTTGTTTTAAAAAATATGGAAGTTTGAGAATGGTATTCAATAAACTTGGATACTGTATCAGCTCCTTTCATGAGAGTCTAAGGGATAAATAAAAATCTCAGCTAAATTTATAATAAATTTCACTGAATAAAATTCTGTTCTAGAAAATGTCCAAATGTTTATTTTTCCAACAGCAGATCTGCTGGGAATAAGCTCTAAAAGTGCAATAGATTCCTCAGTATTATTGCTTGATATCATATTGGTCTATCAGATAGGAACAGGATGTAGGAAATTTTTTTCAGTTTCTTGAGTGTCTTTAGCCCTGTTTCCTACTAGTCTCAACGGTGTAACCAGCAAGACAGTAGAGTCAGGCAAGTCTGTTTCAGCCAGTAAAAGCAGTAGAATATATATATATATAGTAGATGATAAATTATTATCAGACTTAGCAGTTTAAACAGTTGTGTGTTAAAAATGAAGCAGAAAGGAAAAAAAAATTGCATGATTAACCAACAAATCAAAGTAATCATTCAAGCCAGGAAGGTACTGAAACCCAGTCTTGGTGAAGTAGAGGGGAAACCAAAATTATGTTAGATAAAACATAAATTAAGTGGCTTCAGAGGCAACCTGAAGTTTAAATGTTGAAAGCTTACAGAGAGAGCAGGAAAATAGTCTCACTGATGTAAAGGGAAAGACCCAGTCAGAAAGAAACAACTTTAGGGCTTTCAGACCATATTCAGCTCTGCTCTGCTCTGCTCTGCTCTGTCATGGGAACAGAATACCTATTATGACTTAGAGGGTATTAGATACTGGATACCCAGATAGTGTTTGCTCATTTAGTTTCATCTGAAAGACGCATATTTTTTATACTTTGTTACCACTTTGTGAAGCAAGCCAAAAAAATTCCAGAAAATGGAGGTTATTGAGAGGTTTATGTAAAAATTGCACCCTTGATCTCATATAAAATGCTTGTGTAGTGACCCACTCACTCACTGATGATTAACTTGAAGAGAAGCATCTGGTCAGATTCAGATTGCTTTTGTGGACAGCAATAAAAATGAATTTTTGGCATGTTGAAAACGTGGAAGGAAAGATCTGAGCTCATGGAGTTCTTTCTGCATTTTTTCTTGATCAACTTTTAATTAAGGAATCAATTTTAAACTAGCTTGCCAGGGAGTAAGAAGACCAGTTTTTCTTCCTGAATACTACAGAAAAGCCAGATGAGTTCTTTTCATCCCTCTTTACCAGACTTCGCAGATATACACCTGCCCTAAAGCTACTCTTGGCTAGTAATGAAGATGAAGCACTGTCAAAAATCGAGATGAAAAAATAAGATTAAGAAGTTAATGCCAAAACAAACTGAGAATTTAAATCACAATAACTAATGATTGAACTATTTAGTCAGAACTAAATAGTAGAATTGGAATGAATGAAAATACCAAATTGCCATCAAACAAACAAACAACTCCTTAGTCTTTATTGGACATCTATCTTTACAAGGGATGATGCTGTTGCCTGTTAACAATTAATGGTCACTCCATTACAAGCTAAATTAATTTGAAAGAGATGTACAAGTTCTTAGTAGATGAACATGGTAAATAATGGTAAATAATGCTGAACTCACAGATTCTTTGCAAGGTAATATGCTTCAGTGACTGAAGTCCTTTGAAACCTTAAAATGCAGCAGATACAATTTCTGGAGTAGAATTTGAACACACCACATTGGTTTTGTTCTTTTGAAAAAACAGTCTTTTCTCAGGCTGTGACGCTTACAGCTTGTAGAGTGCAGTTCTTCTTTGGATTACAAACACAGCTGTACCATTTGTCATGGACTGATTCAGATTGCACTGGAGCACAGCAAAGCAGAACACCTGCAATACATCAATGATATCATATGGGGCAACAACACAGAATGAGATTTTAGAAGCAAGAAAGAAGGAAAAAAATAGTCAGAATTCTCAACACCCATTTTGCTATAAAACAAAGGTGAAGGGACCTGCACAGGAAGCCCCATTTTTAGGAATAAAATGGTAATATGGATGTCATCAGCTCTCAGTGGATGCAATCAATAAAGTAACAGCTGTCTCTCTACCAACTGACAAAATAAAACACAAGCTTTCTTAGGCATTATGGGGTTAAAAAAATGGACTTTTAAAACTACAGACTGACTGTAAGCCCTCTCTGTCAAGAGGCCTGGAAGAAGAACAGTTTAAAATGAGGTATTAAATAATGACAGGCTTTAAAAAAATTAGCCAGGAAATATTTCATGCAGTAATGCAGTAAAAATGTGCTTTACATGGCAGCCAGGGAGAATGACCCAACCTGGAACCTCTGGCACATGTCATGAGGGAAGACTTCAGGCTGGACTTAAGAGTATTGAAGTTAGGGATACAAACAACTGAAAGAAAAATTGGCCACATATGAAGGCAGCTGAGCAGGGGTTTGGACTACTTCAAAATATACAGATTCCCCTGACACTGGAGTGGTTGCTGTTCAAAGGGATGGTTTCTCCTACATGTCTTGCAACTTGTGCTACGTGGGGTAAGTGTGTCACACTGATCACACAATAGGCTCCAATAAGAAAACCTAGTCATCCAGAAATTTTGGAAATTATTACAGACTGGCCAAAAGGCAAAGACTTTGGAGTATCACCAGAAGAGGAAATGATGCTTTTTGAAGAGGCCCCCATATACAATGAACTGCATATTGCTGCTTAGGTAGAGAAATGGGTTTTTAAAGTGTGTCACAGGAGTGGGGGCAATAAAGAGCATGACCAGCAGATGGATCAGTCTGCTAATATTGAAATAACACAGATGGGTCTGGGCTGGCAGCATAAGGATTAATTGGAGGGCCTCATGACACCTCAGGCCATCAAGGAAGAGATGCAGTATGAGATGGGCTCATGACCAAAGTGTGGATTCAGCCATGGACAATGCACACAGGTTATCCACAAATGTGAAATGTGCATTGCAGTCAAGAAGGCCAAGCAGTTAAAGCCTCTCTGGAATGGAGGAGGATGGCTGAAATATAAATGGGGAGGCCTGGCAGATTAATTATACCACACTCCCACAAACCTGCCTAGGCAAACACCTTATGCTTACAGTGATGGAAGCAAACACCAGATGGCAGGAAACATATCCCACGCCCCATGCCACTGCCTGGAATACAATCCTGGCCTTTGAAAAGAAACTCTTATGGAAACATGAGTCATACGACAGGATTCATTTCTGAAACAACCTCATAGACACCTGGGCCAAAGAGCATGGCACTGAGTGGGAATATCACAGAGCTTATCATGCACCAGCCTCTGGGAAAAGCAAGTGTTACAATGGTCTGTTAAGGACTGTACTGACAGCAATGTGTGCTTGTGCTGGGATGTCTGAACATTAGGATACACATATAGCAAAAGCTGCCTCATTAGTGGCCCCACCTAACCAGAAGTGGCTTCATCAAACAACAATTAAACACCCCAGTCCACCTCTCCTGCCTCAAAAACTACTGTGACATGTGGAACTCAAAGTAATTTTATAAATCAAAAACAATGGATATTTTCAAGAAATGGCCCATCGATTTAAGGAATGATATCTGTGTGAGTATACAGAAGACAGGGAAGGATGTCTTGAAAAATGTGAGACCTGAGCATGATATAAAAAATATAGACTGAGGAGTGGGTATTGCCCTGGTTTTGGCTGGGAGGGAATTAATTTTCTTCCTATTGGCTGGCATAGTGCTGTGTTTTGGATTTAGAATATGAATGTCAATATCACACTAATTTTCTAGTTGTTGTTAAGCAGTGTTTGGACTAAGTCAAAGGCTTTTTTGCCTTTTAACGCCATCCAATCAGCAAGTAGCCTCAAAGGTACAAGTTGGAAAGAGAGAAAGGCAGGATAGATGATCCCAACTGGCCAAAGGGTTATTCCATACTGTGTGGTGTCAAGCTCAATGTATAAACTATGGGAAAAGCTGGTCATGGACCTCTGTTTGAGAATGGTCAGGGTGTTGGTGGGTAAATTTCTATAATCCAGCCATTATTATAATTTATTTTATTATTATTACTTTTCCTTCTGGGTTTTATTAAAGCATCTTTAACTCAACCTAAAAATTTCTTCCCAATCACACTGAGAGGACAGAACAAGCAACTGGGTGGTGTTTAGCTACCTGCTGAGTTAAGTTACAACATCACTGAACATAAACTGTTAAAATGTGTGATAAGAAAGAGCAGAAAGTGTGCATAGCATGACATTTCTTAGCTTCTAGTTTTGAGCATTCTTAGTTTTGTGCTTGTGCAATTCTTATTAAGCACATCATTACTGCTAAGGTAGCTGTCATGAAGTACAGTTGAAGAATAAAACATTTGGGTTCAGGAAAGAAAATGAAATAGGAATTCCAAACAATAAGAATCACAATTGCCTTGTCAAGGATTAAAAAACATGCTTGTGATGTCATTCTTCATGCTTTGTGACACAAGTCCTAACAGTGATAGCCTGGGGTTAGGAAGAGATGTCCCTTTCATTACAGGGATCTCATATCCAATTCTGAATTCTTTGGCATCACAGCAACACCATGTCTGACCATTTGTCTGAGTCAGCTTCTGTGTTCCCTGCCTCTGTGTCATTTATCCAAGGCAGAAACTCTGCTTTATTACCTAGCAATAAGAAAACTCTTAACTCTAATAGCTGTCCCTTAAAGGAAACCAGCCATGAAAGAGCATGCCAATTCTTGATTAGTAACATATGCAGTTTCCCTTCCAGGCCTCCAAGCAGAGGATTTGGCAAGTGTATATAGTTGTTATGATAAGAGACACATACTGCATATCAGGAAATTACACCGAAATGAAATATGAAAACTGAAGTAGAACTGGAACATTATCACAGAATCTACAGAAAGAAATAATCTGTACAATTACAAAAGTTGTATTTAGGAGATAACAAAGTAAAAGAAGAATCCAGATGTTACAATGTAAAAGACAAGGAAGCAAACAAATGGAGATCTAAGTTTATTGAATCAACTGTACAGAGAAATCAATAAAGATTTGCCGGTGCCAACCTCCAGAGAAGCAAGGTCAAGTATTATAAGAAACTAACTCTTTCACTCAAATATCTGAAATATTTTCCACTGTATTTTTAGCATGAATAAATAATAAAGACTTTATCTGGCAACATGAAAAAATATTATAAAAATAAACCAATTTTAATCTCTAAAATGTCACTGATAACTTAAAAATACATTTGACTGTATAGTTAAGATATTGTTCAAACTAGTATTCTCACTATATTTGAATGTTATGTTGAAATGTTCAGAAACATTAGTTGAAATGACAATGCTCTCTCTGACATGGAAATGTTTTAGCATTTTAACAGCCATGTAATCTTCTACAAGATACACTGGCCCAGTTCCCTGGGCACTGTAGGCAGATATTCCTGTCTGTTCCCTGTTCCGCTGTTCTGCATGGGCACAAAAAGGGAGGTGAATCACCCTTTACAGTGCTTAGCTCAAAGCGTGTCTTTTCTTACACATTTTAGACATCCAAACTTGTTTTGGATTCCCCTCTGATGCCTTTCTGATGTCATCTAAAAGACACAGTATTAAGTTTTAGATGCAGTTTTATAACTTTAGGTAAACTGAGTTTCCCAGATGGGGCGCTGTTTGGAGTCTCTATTTCTATTCCCTAGTACTAGGTCATTTCTATTTACCCAAAATCCAAAATTGGTAGATTTTCTGAATACAGATAGTCCCTTATGACTATCCATTCAAGAGCTGAGTACAGCTCAGTCATTGTTGTGTGTGTGTTTTCCTAAACGGTAGCTGATTTCTTAAAATCCCAATCACACTCTAGTTATTTGACAGATGTCATGGTTTGAAAGCAAAATGAGTGAGAGGCTCCAAGTCAGAGATACAATTTAATAAGAAGAAAGGTAAAAAGGTAAAAATAAAATAAAATCAATGCAATAACACAAAGGACCACTGACAGAGTCAGAATACAACCTGAGCAGGGTGGTGGAAGCAGTCCAGGTGAGGTGCTCTTCCTGAAGCAGTGATCCTGTAGAAAGGTCTGGTAGCTCTGCTCCTCTGGGAATCCAGTAGGTGAGGGCTGCTTGTCCTTTCCCAAATCCCAGCTTGTATCCAGGTGAGAATGCTTGGCTCCTTCCCCTGGGTGGAGCATCTCCCAATGGGATGATGAGTTGTGCAGTGGGTCCTTGATGGCCCATTAAACAGAGATAACTCCTGGAGGGAGTTACCTGTGAGTCATGGGCCAGGCGTTAATGGGCCATTAGCAGAAGACACCTCAAAGGCAGGGGCTTGGGAAAACACTGCCCCACCTGGTTCCAACAGCTCATGGAGGTGGTGATAGAATACTTTTGTACATCCTACACTGCAACCCAGGACAACAGATCTATTTCATGTAAAATCTTGTTGAATTTCACAGTTCAAACCCCAAGAAACTTGAACCCATTTGTCTAGCCCTAAAGGCAGAAAAAAAAAATCTCTGTTATGTAACACAGGGATTTTTATTTTATTGTCTAGTAAAGTTTTGGCTTTCCCTCAGAGAACGACTCAAGGGTCATGTATTGCACATATTTTACTCATGTGCTGCTGGATATTGATTTACTAACATAGAGTTTTCAAATAGGACATGCCTCTCTACAGGAGACATCAGCAAATGCATACCAAGGAATAGTTCTGTGCAGCTACATAAAAACCATATTTTAATATGAGTGGAATTTTGCCTTCTTAAGATGACACTCTTCTCTGAAGAAAACTTTAATACAATTATACAGGTTTTTTTATGAGAACATGTAAGAGGTTAATTTTTCATACTGATTAAGACCTACAGTCTAGAAATCAGGACACTTCCTGTTGGAAATGTAAAATCACTAGAAAATCATAAAAAATTACCCTCCTTCCCAGCATGAGGTGAGTTGCAAAAAATGAAACTGTTGCTGTCATAGCTACCATTATAGGAGCATAGCTGAGTAAAATATTAGAAAAGAGTTTGATCATACTTTTGATTTTCAATTTGTCTTAGGCCTCTTAACCTTCTGCAGCACGTTGTGCTTGAGGATTAAAACCATTAGTCTAATAACTGTAATTAGTCATAATTATCCTAATAGGGGATATTAGTTAATGAAATCTCATTTCAGTGTTCTTAATAGATTTAATTAATACAATATTTATATCAGCTGGAGAAACAGAGACATTTTGCAATTCACCTAATTCTTTATGACTTACCAAGAAGTATTAATTGAATGGCACTTATCAAAATACAATCAAAGGTGAACTCTCAATGTGCCAGGAATTTACCTTGCACCAATAACAGTAATATTAAGATCTTTAAACCTCTTCCCTTTACCTTTTCAGAAAAGAATTTTTAAACATCCCTGGCTGGTACTTTCCTAATAGTTTGTTTTTCTTCCAAACTTCTTGGTTTTATTACTGCCCTACCAAGGATTTCAAATATCATTCAGTCACCAATGTACTTTCCTTACCTATGGCCCCTTTTCTCCTTTCTGGGACACAGTCAGTACAGTCAAACAAGTCGAAAAATTTCTAATAACAGCAATAGATCACAACATGGAAAGGATCCCTGTACCCCTATTGCCTCTCAAAAGCTCTGGACTTAGGAAATTCATGTTTGCATTTTAGAAATACACACTTAAAGTACCACATGTTGAATTTTTCTGTCATAGCTCAGGGCCTCAAGTACTGTAAAGAAACCTGTTTTAGATTTATAGAAATACCCTTCCCTGAGGACAGAGGCAGCTCTAACTTTGGGGAAAGTGAGAAAGACCCATTCTCAGCTATAATCATCAGTAAAATCCTATTCCCCATCTGTGCTAACCATGATGATGCCCAACCATAGTAGCACCAAGCCTGTCACCCCAGCATGTTGGAAGTGGACCTTGCCTTTGGATCTGCCCTCGGGGACAAATCAGCAGCAGGCAAAAGGCCTGAATCCCATATTGAAGTATATTCAGTCAAAAGAAGACAGAAGTTTAAAAAACATGATAGATTCTCCAGGAAAATGAAATATTGCTGAGCAAAAGAAAAAGATTTTTTCATTGTTTTGAGTAACAGATTGGAGACTCTTCCGAGGTTTGCTTTTTCACTAAGAAAAATTGATAGGAGTCTTTCATCCTTTCAGCCTCACTGCCAAAGAGCCACAGATGCTCAGTCTGCCTGTCCCTGCTGAAGGCAGCAAATGGTCCAGGAACTTGGACCATTCTTGTAAAAATTGAAACTGATAGCAGTCTTCTAGGTGAGCAACCAGGGACCCATCATTTTCAGTCTTTCCACCATTAATAAATAAATAAATAAATAAATAAAACCAAAACACTTCCTTAGGGGGAAAAAATTATTTATTTCCTATCAGAAATTGATTTTCACACAAAATTATCATCTATCTCCAAGCTTATAACACTTGTGCATGAACTCAGTACTATGTAAATTTCATCTCCACGTTAAATGTTAGCACACCATCTAGCACAGAATTTCTAAACCCATGTAAGGAAGTTTGAAGGCAAATTTTGTTTTCAGCAATGACTTAAACATTTATGGTTTAAATGCTTTGGAAATTTTGAGTCTAGAGTTTTCAGGTCTTTCTCACTAGAGATAAAATGTGTAAGCAGAAATAAAAGGACAAAAAAAGCAACCACTTAACTGAGAATTGAGGCGTTTAAACTTTCTACAAAAAAAGTGCCATTTTACGGGTCTGTTATATAAAAAGTGCCACTTTAAGGGTCTGAATTTTCCATGGGAATGGACTGATATGGGTTGATAATTTCGATAACTTTTGCTTTGCTCGTGATTTTTTTATATCTGAGAAAATCGTTAGAGGGAATCTATTGAGCTCTTAGTTCCCATTTCTCCCCAGCCACACATTCCCTCCCATTCCCTCATGGGCCTTTGAGGTCCAATGGTTGCATCATTTATTCAAGTAGCGAGCTGATGTACTGGGACCTGATCATTTATTGCCTTTTTCTGTTGTTGTTGTTGTTTGGTTGATTTTTTTGTTTTAATTAGTTTTAAGCAGCATCAGCTCATTAAGAACATGAGAATAGAGCCATGACAGGATAAGAAGTGAGCTCTGCACTGGCTGTCCCATTTTATGCACTGGAAATAAGATGGGTAAGGGAAAGAAGTGTAAATCTACTGAAACTCAGAATAAAATTTCACAACTGGCTTCTTTTTCTGGGCTGTTCCTCTGCGCATTGCCTGTTCTAAAAATTTAAAGATTTGGACTGTCCAAAGAAGCAGATTTATCTTGATGTTTATAATATTTTCTCTTCCATGTCTATGGTTTTTTTACCTTGTACACCTGAAAGTCACTGTAGGAGAAAATAATCAGGAGTAATGTCTATAAGCTACTTTTGCCTTATCTTTCCTGAGCAATGCATGTCTAAAATCAAAGGTGATGTGTAAGGCAACATAGGCAGTCAAAAGACAGCCCATGCTGCCAACATTAACACACTGAAGGGCCATAATTTTAATTTTTTTAATGTTTTTCAAAATGTTCCCCTGAAGAAGGTTAAGCATGATAGCATTATACATTTCATTCTTAGGAAAATTTAAAAATTCCTATGGGTTTTCAGCTGAAAGGGTTCTATGCTATACAGTTTGACTTTTTTTTTTAATTACTGAAGAAAAACATAGAATTACATAGAATTCACTAAGGCCTCCTAGAGCTTTCTTCACCAACCACAAATGTAGCAACAACATGCACAGATGAGCTATGCTAGTTACCATCCAGAGATTCAGAAAAAAATGAATTTGTCTTGAATGTTTATTTCTTGGGGTTTCTTACTTACATCAAGCCTACTGTTGAAATCTACACTATAGGGAAAGCAATCTTCAAGCTAACCTATGTGCAAAGCATTCTAACTCCAATTTTGAGGATTTCAGAGGGACTTCAGAAGCATTTAGCTTTGGGCTATCCTTCCATTGGGAAGAGAATCTTGCCCAAAGAGAAGCTTTACAGTAATTATCATCATCCTGGAATTTTAGAAACAATGCACATGATAATTAAGAATGTTTTAAAATATTACCCTAATCATTATTAATTCCTTTGGTACTTATGGTAATAATAGTAATTGTGATTAACTCATTTTGCATTGTGAGTGCTTCCGGAACTTCACATTAATTTGTAACACTATATTGAAGTGTTATTCAGGAAGGATATCACACAGTTGGTTTTTTTTTGAATGTTTGCAAACTCTTTAAAAGCAAAGACCTGAAAAAAGTGCAGGTCTTTTCCCCCTGAAAAGAATTTTGGTTTTGTTTGGTTAAACCCGTAGTTTCTGCTGAGATTCAACAGTGATGAAAACTGACAAGGTTGAAGGGAATAAGGTGAGGCTCATATCATGGGCAATACATACAGAGAGACAAAAAAAAATCTTGTACTTTTCAAAGGTGTTTACTTAAATATTTTTTGCTTTCATTTTACACCTAGTGACAACTGCCAGATTTATCCCACTGGAAATTAAAAACTATAAGTTTATTCAGTATATGAAGAATGCCAGCTTCTGCTAATGCTGACTGTATCTGATCAAAGTGCTGATTTATAATGAGGCTTGGCTGATTCAGTTTGCATATCTGTTTCAGTGTACCATCATCACTGCAGAATCTTTAATAATGATTGGAATGTTACAGATGTCTTAGTCCTCTATGTTCACAGTATGTCAATTTTTCTTAAATTAATAATTTAAACTGTAATCCTTCAAACTCTTGAAGTTAGCTACCTATGGGGTTTATTTTTCCACTTGAACTGCCTGTTGCACTTAGGACTGAGCATCTTCCACATGGGTGAAAGGCCAAATCTAAAGGAGATATGTGATTTGATCTGTGTTTTTCAAAGCTGCTTTCAAAATCTTAGCAGGTGTTGAGATTTACTTTTCACACACCATAAGCACAGGACCATACTATTTCCCCTGTCAGCAAGGCTGACATAAGTGTCCTCTGATTCCTGCTGCTCCTTCTCCCTTAAGAACTGCATGGCAAATTCACATTATCTACAGCTCCCCCTTCATTTTTGCAGTGTTATTGTCAGTGCAGCTGATGGAAGTCACAGGGAGTGGAAATCATTGGCAAGGGGAGAAAAAGCTGCTTATATCTACTTTACTTCCCAGGGAAAATGGAATGACTGACCTTAGGATTCTGTATTAGTAAAATTCACTGAGGGCTTAAACTAAATGTCACTTTAGCAGTGCATAGGCTGCAGTTCACATGTGTTCGTGCCCTGCCAAGGAAAAACTGGTAAGAATTCATTCAGATTCAAGAACAATGGCAGTACTTTTACCACCTTTTCATTTTCACATTTTGTAAATACTGGACTTTGTGAACTTTTTAATGCTAAAGTACACATGAAAATCAATGAGGAAAATCAAATGAGCTTTGTTAAGCTCAAACTCTCTGTTATTCTAGACAGGACACAGCTGGAAATCCTCTGAGCTTTGCTGGCTATTCCTCTGGAATAAAGAATGTGCAACCCCTTCATTCTCACGGATATTGCTGTGTGCCTCTGATTCCTGGATAGTAGCATCTCTCTGAGGAACAGGTAGGCAGGCAGATCCCAAATCAGCCTGGATACTGCTGGAATCAAACTGCTGCAAAAGGTACCTTTATGCTCCCTTTTTCCCCAAACCTTGCTTCTTAAAACAAACACTGCTTACTTCACTGACAGCTGAGGATACCTGTCACAAAAATGGAATTGTGTAAGGAAAAGCAGACATGAGATGTACAGGGGGGAAAAATGAGATGGAAGATTTCCTGTGGAAAGATAGATTCTTTCATATCTTTCATGTGTTCAGTGGTACTAGAATGTTTCCCTCTAAAGGAAATCTTTGCTTTGACCCATTAGTATATACGTCAAAAAAAAGACAAAAGCAAAAACAACAATAAAAAAATCTTTAACCTGATTTAGGCAGCTGTCCAGAAAGAGACATACAAAAATACCTACAGAGAAGTAAAAGTGAGAAAAAGATGGTAGGCATTTCTCAAAGGACAGCTCTTCTGTATCGTCCATTTTCCCCCCATGTTTATATGTCCAGCTCTGAAGCCAAATTTACAGGAGGAAAGAAACCTTTCCACAAGGTGTTGGATAACAGTGGTTTACAATCTCTGATGTTGCTAATTGTCACATCTGCCAAAATCGCAAAAGACTACATTTTACAGAAACTAAAACTCATCCCTTTGTTAATTTTTTTGGTACTGGGAAGAAATCAAAAGATTCCTGATCTCATTATCTTCAACATCTGAGGATATTTTCCAAAATGCAAAGTGAATTTCCCTGAATAAATGCATTCAACTAAAATGAGTTGAGGATATACTTTTTAATAGCTTTATAAATTATGTATATGATATGAAGTTATATATATTGGTGTATAAAACTATTTTCTTTCATACAAATACAAAATTCATGGTAGAAATAGCAAAGGAGAGAACAAAACTAACTGGAAAAGCAGAAAGTTGTATATAAGTAAAAAGAAGCTCAAAACTTCAATTAATAAGGTGGCAGGTTTTTTAGAACTTTCTAAATTTGTAATTTTTTTTAAATATATGAATTTATTCTAATTCTCAGAAAAAGCAAAATATGTCCAGATTAAATTCTAATCCAAAAAAATTGCATATAAAGTGAGAAAAGAAGTTAGCACCCAAAAATGGAAGACAAAAAATCCTAATTGCTAATATTCTGATATATTCTCTGTCTTAAAACATAGCCTTCTAAAGTGAAAATTATTATTGCTGCTTTTTGCAAAAGACGGTTTCTTTCCCACAATATGAGTGAGATTTTTGATTCTCGTATTCCTTTCACACTTTCCAATCGCTGCTTTGGTTGGTGTTATCTTTGTGCTAACTCTCTTTCCATCAGTTTTTTATTCTTGGTGTTGTTTGATAAGCTTTACATTTCAGCATCTTTTGCATTTGTATTGCCATTTTTTGTTTGTAAACAAAATGAATTTTACAGTACCTTGCATTTTAATTTAAAATACCATGCGAGCCTATCAAACTTTGAAAGTATGTTGAAATTAGCATTTGTATTTACCACTTCACTGTGCTGGTAATAATCAGTGGAACGAAATGTTAAACCACAGAAATTCATCTTTTATGGCTGGATAATCCCATCAAGAGGGAACAAGAATAGGCCGTTCTCTTCTTTAATAGGCTTTAAGATGCATCTGTCTTACAATAGACATCAAACCACATCAGTCATATTAAAAAGTATTTATGTTGTCATGATTTAGTTACTTGAAATAAGATTTACAAAGACCAAAAACTTACTTATTGTTTTCGCCCAGTAAATTTGCAGCCTTTTACTCAGAGGACTACATTGGCATACAATTTAAATATAAGAAATGCAAAGAGAAATTTGTACTCATTGGTTTCATTGAATCACATTAACACTATAAATATAAGATTAGAAGAAACATAGCAGAGATAATCCCATTTAAAAAAAATGGAATAGTGCAAATAGGTCAAAATTATTGAAATTTGCCTAAATCAAAGCACAGGTGGAGTGTTTAGGGCCATATAATAATAATGAACAGATTTTCTAAAACAGAACATTATCTGTCACTAAGACTGTTTTTTGTCTCCACATGAAGCATCCCAGAATTGCAATCTTTCAGATGTTTATATTAAGTTAGCATTATGCTCCAGCATCTTTAGAACAATTGTACCTCTGCATATTGATTACTGCTCTAGATCTCATCTGTGAAAGGAGTGCCTTGATATAGTGCCAGCAGTGAAGTCCGAGGTCAGAAGTGCATCTTGTCTGGTATTTTTCAATTTAAAAAATTACAGAATGAAATTTAAAAAGTCAAATGACAGCGAGAGAGGGTAGATAAAATACTAATATAACCAGAAAATACACATAGGAGTCAAACTTGCATGAAGAGGCACTGCCCCTCTTAGCTCCTTACTGAAATCTGTCACCATACTAGACTGAGTTACAAATGGGATGGAATTCTTCAAGACGATCAGTCCAATGTAATTTTTGATTCAGACTAAAAGGAGTGATTTTTCATACCAGGTTCTAAACTCTGTAGCTGGCTTATTAATCTAGCAGTGTATGCAGGTGTAATGAATTATATGGGAACATGGCAAAAGATTTGGCATTAAAGTTCATAACCTCCCAAAGCTGGGCTTTGAGGTGGCAATTTTTATTTCGGGAGAGGGAAAAGGTATTGCTTCCTCAGAAAGGCCATAGCCCACATATTAATTACCCACATGGGTGGCTGGGCACCACAACTTCAGCAACTCTGGCGGCTGTTGAAGAACTGGAGGTGAATATCCTTGCTGATCCAGGACAAGCAGGGATCACCTGAGGATTTGCCCACGTCCTGCGTGCAGCAGAAAACAGGTTGGTGGCACCACAGGGGTCTGCAGCAGAAAATCTGCTTTTGTTTGTCTGCCCTTTCTGCTTCCTCACACACACTCTTCCCAAACATTTTATTCACAGGCCAGAAAAGCTTGTTTAGTGATCCTCCAAATTCAGTTTGTTTGATAAATTCTTTTGCAAGCCTATTATAAAAGAGATGACTAGGTTAGATATGAGCCCTTTCATGCAAAAGTCTCCTAGATTACACATATCTTAACTATTTGTTATAAAACATTAGCAAATACTACATTTGATGCCAGGTTCTCTGGGACATCTTGTTGCTCGTGTTCAAGAGAAATACTGCTTTAGTTGAAATCAAATGAAAGTGTACGTGATATCTGTTGCTCGCTTGAAAAATAAAAAAGGCCCAGCATTTTTCTCCAAAACAGACTGATCCACATCCAGCTAGAGCAGGATATTTACAGGATTTTTTTTTATTTTTGTCTCTGAAAGGCAAAGAAATGCAGTATGCAAAATCCGTAAGTAGCTTTGCTAGCTTTCAGGCACAGAAGACTGAATACTTTTTAAATGGAATAATTCATCACTTTGTAAGGAGCAGTCAACAATACCAAGTGGAGACTATGGCTGCGGGAAACTATTTTAGAATAAATGTCGAAGCCAAATTATGAAATTAAATAATATACATTTTAGAAGAGAATCTACATAAAATTTTTAAATACAATTGGCCAGCCAAGAACATGTGGGGGCCATTTCTAATACTGAATTCATGTCTCTAAAAATATATATTCTCTTATGTAGGTTGATTATGTTAAAATATAGTGTATGTAAGAGGGATATTTCTTTTGAAAACATGAATAACTGTATATGTCAAATGAGAAACCAAGAAGTTATACCTGACATATGAGCTCGTTTAATGCCACTGAGATGTATGCACAATCAGCTAAAGGACTTTTAAAAATTGCTGGTAATTTGTTAGATAACTTGAATGTGTTCCCTAAGAAAGATTAATTTCTTTAAAGGGAAGTATCCATTTTCTTCTTCCCAGAAAATTAGATCCTTTTCAAAAAAATTAATTTAGAAGAACATAATTTTTCCTCTAACTAAAATAATTATATTACAAAACTATTTTTCCTTATGTTCTTTGTAAATTTAGTAATACTTAGGTATAAGCATGTTTTTTTAAGAAAAAGGAAAAACTATATTTGCATACATAAAAAAATCTATTTAAGATCACAGCTACTGCCTTAGTACAGAAGCAAATCAAAAACAACTACTTACATGAGAAGCCACGGCTTCTACCAGTATCAGTTATCTTCCTTACTAATACAATACTTTAATTTTGAAAAGTTACCGTGCTTTGGATTTTTTTTGGGGGTGGGTTTTCTTTTGAAAGTTACAATTTCTTCTTTATTCTAGGATATCTTTGCTGTAGCTTACTGCACTTGGCTGTTACTGTCAAGGGACCTGGCTATGCTATAGGAGAAAACTGCACACCTTTTGAGCTTTTCCATGCATCAATATTCTATTGGCTCAGAAATTAAACATGACACTGGATTTCTGGGTCTGAAATTCCTTTGCCTTCTTTGACCAACATAAATGTGACTAGTAAATAAATTCAAGGGAAATTCATTCCTTAGAGATATCACTGCCATGTGGGTTTAAGTCATAATATGAAATTCTAATATTTCTAATAAAAAATGAGTGGAAAACATTTGTTGTATTCAATTTAGCATTTTGGAGTGTGTTGCAACTGCTGATAGTGGTTTAAATTGACTTCCAGCTAACGACATTAGAAAACTACTTAATTCTGATTACAAAATGAGAGACTTTACAGTCTAATGAATTTTTAATAAAGTTTCTGTGTATCATTGTATGGGCCTGCTCCTTAGCGCATGAGATGGAGATAACATTCCTCATATTCCATTTGTTTCCCTATTTCAGGGAAATGACAATAAATCATCTGAATATTTGCAGTGCCACCTTACCCTCCTAAGCATAATCTCTCTTGAACACATACGATAAAACTCTTGCCTTAGTTAGACCTCTACATTTGAAAAATTGATGCTTGAAAGCTTGATTTGTTCTTCAGAAAAAGCGTTCATTTCTTAAATCACACATACAAAGTGCCACAAAGTGCCAACCCTGAGAGTGGACTCAGATATCTTGATATTATCTGCCTTAGAGAAAGGCATGTAGTTTGTTTTAGCTGACTCAATTATTTGCTTTAGCAAAAAAAGACATAAAATATTGCAAAGAGGAATTATCTGTTGAGTATCTTTTATCTCTACATCTGTCATGTACCACACCTAATTCTCCAGTTAAATTTTGAATGGCACTACATAAAGCAGGGTATCTATTTCTAGATACTGAAAGTAGCAGGGATGAGATTTATCTGTAAAATAATGCAGACTATAAATCTTTATTTCTTCTCCTTACTTAAGCACCCATGGGGAAACCAGGGGAAACAACATGATGTTTGGGATAATTGCGACTTTTTAAAGAGTAGAGGAGAGGACTGTTGGTATTTGATTGAATTATCTCTCCCACGCCTGTTTCAGAAGGTAAATCCTGGGACTGCAATTGCCAAGAGTGCTGGCAGTCACAAGTGTTGAATTACAAAATTGTAACCTCAATGACATTGATCTGTGGGAGATGTTTATTTATTACCTCATCCCATTGTTGCTTGTGTTGTAACCATAAGAAAACTATAAGATCTGGTTATTATTTACTTAAAGATGATAAAGACATATGAAGGGGTGGCTTTGCCCTTGTTTGATTACTGGCCCCTTGCATTAATATTCCAAAACCATTTCAGATATTAATGTAATAAATGAGCTGCAAAGAAAAGAAATTTAAGAGGACATCATTTCAGCTGGTGTTTCTTCCCTCCTTTTCCTATCTTGCCCTACTGAATTCTTGTCTTGTATATGTTTCAAGATGCTGAAAATATTTGTGGAATCTGTTTTTGGATACTCAGAGATTTCAGTTTCATGTTATGGTTTCAGTTTCATGTTACTTTTATGAAACACGTTTTTTTCATGTTAATGTCCACCTTATAAAAATGTCTTATCTGTAATAGAATGACACAAAATCTCTTTCTCTGCAGTTGAGAGAATATAATAGCTGAAGGCTAAGCTTTTCTCTATGCCTGCTGTGAAGCAGGTTAGAATAATATAAAATTACTTAAGTAGGTATTAGGAAAAGGGCATTAGAGAAGGGATGAAAAGACATAGAAAATGGTTTGGGAAGAAAACAAGAAAAATAAAGGAATGATTTCCTAGTGATGGAGGACTCCCCAAGACCAAAAAAGGAAGTTGTTCAAAATATGTAGAATAGAAAATTCAGAATAACTTTGCATAACTGAATATAACTGAAGACCTGTCCCTGGAACAAGAATTAAGAGAAAGCTGCAAAGTGATGCAGTTATAAAATTTCTTTTAATAGAAAGTAAAGAATGAAGACTTGAATTTTACTGGTGCTTATATTTTGAAGCATATATATGCTTATATATGAAGACATAAATTTTACTGACGCACTGTTCCTTTCAAATACCCTTAAAAACCCAGTTTTAGACCTGGGTCTGGAAATCTGTCAAATTGTGTCCCAAGATCAGTTAGCACGCATCAATAATTCTGGCTGCTAGGGTTATATATCCAATGAAGAAGCAACAGACAGAGTGTCCCTGTCTAGAAAACGTGCTGGAGAAGACAAGGGAATGACTTCCAAAACCTGCTGATCACAGTGTTGCAAGGAGGGCTCTAAGCCATGGAGTGTCCTTATGACTCGGAGGAAGTCGACTGACCAGTCTTTGTGTCAAACTCATAGAAACAGAGGGAGAACTTAGTGCAAAAGTAAAAACAGAAAAACTCCTCTGTTCTGTTTTTCTGTTGGGTAACAGTATCATTCAATCTTTCTGGAGACACCAGCTCCCAAACTTTCGTCAAGCATCTTGAGAAGTGTCTTTTATGTCTTCTCCACCCCACAAGAAAGACAAAAATGACAACAGAAAGATTTTAAGTCAAAAAATTAAACCAAACCAAAACCAAAACCAACCTTTTTGAATAGTGCACTATTTAGACCTGTCAGGAAGAATCAGGCACTTGCTGTTCTCTTCTAGAAGTCCTAAAAGTGGCAGTGTGCCTTCTTACTATCCAAACAGGTGTTCAGCCAAATATGTGATCAGTGATTATTGTTCCTCAACTTGAATCCGAAACTGGTGAACCTGCTGAACTTCCTAACAAAACCTGCAGAAAAGAGAGAATACGTTTTATTTGAGCACCTATACACTTGATGAAAAGCTGGAACATCTAATTGCATGCTAGTGGTTCAGATTTGGAATAGAAATATCAAACTTCTACATAGAGGAAAATCTTATAAATAGACTTCCAGAACAAAAGATCTGAATTAAATGTGAACTTACTAATCAGAACTAATGTGAAAATAAAGCACAAGTAGACTAGTAGGAATAAGCAATAAAATATTTAGGTCTTGTGCAATCTGGAGAGATTCCCACCCCCCTAGGAAAAACTCATAACAGGTATTTCCATGGAAGTCTATGGTTTTCAACATCCAGTGAGTGATGACATTTAGTTTCCAGGCTTGTCTTTTGAATTCATTCTGTAGGTATTTCTTTAGACATCCTGGACTGAGAGGTCAAGTATAAAGTATTTCTTGCGAAAGACCTTCTTCCACCTGTGACTGGGTGTCTCCATTGTTTATTGATTACATGTTCTTATTGTTTCTGATGTGTCCAATGGAGTTTGTCAATTTAATTTATAGAAAAGCTTTTCATTAACTGCATATGATAGATTGTATTTTGGAGTGTGTATATGTAGAATCATGGATTTTCATCCTCGAGCCTTTTCAAGGCATTTGGGGGTCCTCAACAAGATTTTTTTTCTGCTGATGGGTTTAACAATAATGGAACTGGTGAATTATAAGTTTTAGTTGATGAAATGATTTTCCATGTAGGTTTCAGTGGACCATAGCAATAAAGTCTTTGTAATCTTGAATTTAAGCAGAGAAATTTATGCTGCAAAATTACACAATCTATTGTAACAGTCTAATTTTTTTTGATGTATAGTTGTAAAGACTGGTATTAGATTGCGACAATGAACACTGACAGAAAAAAAAATCAAAATTTACTAGAGATTCTTTATGTACTGTTAAAAGCATCAGAAATGCCAAGGAAACAAAAGTTTACTGTCTAAGATGTGGTGATCCAAAGACAAGAGTTTTAATCTTTGGTGTTCAAGACCATGATAACACAAGCTTTTTTGATTTCTGTCAAATGTCGTATGTCCAGAATTTTAGTTTTCTTACTTGCATTCAGAAACAGCACGTGAATTGCAATAAGTCATATCTATTTTATAACTAAGGTTCAAATTGCTTCCTGGAGTGTCATCCATTGTTCCTTTTAATGTAGTTCCAGAAAAAAAAAAGTTATGTGCTGCTTATGGAGACTGTGTGCACTAAATGCTGTATTTTAATGGATGTTGCTACAGTGCTAGAATTTTTTTAAACAAAATTTATACTTTCAGATTAAAGCTAATGGCTAGTTTTGCACTCAGCACATGGTTTTCACAAAGTGCTGACAAAACTCTCTTCCCACTAAAGGAAATAGGAGTGTTTCTGCAGACTTCAGCAGAAGCCCACTAAGACAAAGAAGAGGACTACAGCAGTAGCTGAGGTGTTATCCTTCTTTACAGATGCAATACAGTGATATGACAAAGAAAATCTATTCTGCAGAATTACTGTACAAATTAGGCTTGTGCTTAGGGCTTATAAAAATAATGCTCTCAGCAGGTGATTTAGCACAGGTGAAGTCAAGGTGGGGATATAAGCCGGGCTGAATCCTCCCTGCATGAAAACCATGAACACAGTCCAAGGTTTTTATTCACCTGACAGCTGCTCCATGTCGTAAAACAGTGATGTCATTTTTTTCTCTTTGTAGCTGTAAGTAAAAATTAGAATACCAGCAAAAACAAGTGCTATTACTGCTGCCAGTATGGTTGTAAGTCTTGTCAGAAAAGAGGAAAGCAAGTAAAACCACATGTAGGCATCAAAATCTGTACCAGCATTCCACAATACACACTGAGAAATGGTTGTATAGAAATAGAGGCTTACAAGAGATGCACTTCTTTAGCATAAAAAGTCTGCTTGTTCTTCCATACCCCATGAAAAACAGAAAATAATTTAGGAAGTCTATACAGAGAGCTCTTATCCTTTTATCTGGCTCTTCCAGAAATCTGTGGAGCCACTCAGGCAGTACTAAACAGAACAAAAGCCATGCTCATCTGTAACAAGTGCCTGACCAATGAGCTGTTGGAGAAGCCAGTCTGTGGTCCATGATCACTGTGGTCAGTAGCACCCCTTGTCCTTTTTCCTAAAGAAATTAGTGCTGCTGCTTGTCCTTTGTCCCATCCTTCCTTTCCTCTTCCTTCTTCCTGAGTCAAATCCACCTTCTGTTGGCAGCTGCTGCTCCTTTCTCACTTTAGGAGTTGCCTTTTTCCTTACAAGAGAGCAGGAAAAAAACCCCTATGTATTTCACTGGGCCTGTGTTCCTTTTATAATAATGATCTACTATTAATAATACATGGAGGGCTTATTTAAAATATCAACTCATCTGCTGGAAAAAGAGAACAGCAGCTTCAAACTGTTCCCCAGCTGAAACTAGGAATTTAACTATAGCAATAAACTCCGTGAAAATAATTCTCACAAGTCAAAGGGGTTATTCACAAGGCAGAGGCTAATCAGGCCTCAGTACCAAAGCAGAGACAGTAATTGCCTGATTTTCAGTGTCACTGGACACCTGCACCTCCTACTGAAGTGTACATTGTGGGCAGAGGAACAGGATAATAAGAATGTATAGGTTAGTTTTCTGTTAGGATATAGAATGCAAGGAAAAATGTACAATAGCAGATAACAGTAGCAGAAATAGTTTATCCCCAGTGTACTCTGAGTTTGCCATTTTAACTTCTATTTGCAAAAGTGGCTAAAATTTATAATGTTTATTGTTCAATACTCATCATTGGTACAGTGGGCTCTGCAAAACAATGCTGAAATTAAAGCTGAAACCAACATAATGTGAGCTATAAGTCATATATAAGAAAATTACAAATAACCCAGTTCAGATTTTGAGAATGCCCTGTGATAAGCTGCATAAAATTTTCCATGGAAACACAGACAATTGGCCTTTTAACAAATAATCAGTATGTTGAAATGCCAGCATGTCATTTTTTTTAAAATGGACAAATGAATGAAGATTATGTTCAGTTTGTGTACAATAAAATAGAATTGCCTTGGATTCCACAAACAAATTGTTTGCTGCAAATAATTCATCGGTGTTTTCTTCTATACTATAAAACTCTAATAATTTTCCAGTCATTTCAATGAAGCAATAGTTCAAACATTTTTTATTTTCATGTCCTTTTGCAGTGTTAGCTATTGAAATATTGGGTTATTTTAATTAAGAACTGGCTTGTACAATATTTTTTATTACTTAGACAGCAAAGTCTGGCTTAGTTTGTTGGATACCTTTAGATACAAATATGTTTCAAGGCAAATGAAAAGCAATATTCAGTCCAATTGCAGTAAACAGTTTAAATGTTTAAAGAAATTGTTAAACCACAATAATGAATGGCACTGTATTAATTTATAGGTACATGAATTATGCCAAAAGTAAGGTGCTGGACAATATACAAGGAAAAAAATCCACTTTCCAGACATTAAGAACCTCAGCTACTTTTTGAACACCCCCATCTGCCTCCTGGCTTGTGACAAAGTATTTTTGCTCTATCTGGAGGTGCTAAATTTTGCTGGATCTACATACACAATTTTCTTTAGCTAGCACTAATTTTAAGGAAGGGGGAACCACTTTCAACCAATATTTATTATTTTTAAGCAACTTTCTGAAATCCTGTAAAATAAAATTTCAAAAGGGAAAAGGAAAGAAAGGAAAGGAAGGGAATAGGAAAGTGAGAAGAGGGAAGGTGGAAGGCTGAAGAAAAGAAAAGGAAAAGACAGTAAAAGTAATTTTACATTCCAATACAATCTAAATATTGGTCATAGTCCACCACCTGTAGAGTGATTCTGCAATTTATTCAAGATTATATTTGAACAGATATGTTAACAGAACTTTTTTTTGCATTCTTCAATTTAAAAACCACAGAGAATTAAGAGACCCTTACAATCTGTCAAATCTACATCCCTGGTAACACAGAAAACAGGGAAAGAAACTAAAGATACTATAAGGGACATCTATTCCTAATTCATGCATTCTATAGGTGAATTTATAACAGTTTCCCAAAAGATTGGAAAAGCACATATATCACACTTTCAAAAAAAATGCTACCTCTTTTCCCACACAGACAGCTGTGAGTGCATCAGGATGGAATATAGTCTGGCTTTGTCCCTTCTCTATTGTAGAATTTACTGGAAATCCTATTATTTTTTGCAGGCTCTCTCATCCAAGGACATAAGATGGCTGCAGAGAATCTAATCCTATACATGATGTTACAGAATTCTTCTTGGTCTGTCTATTCACTGTTGGAATTAGATGATTTTGTAAGCAGACCCAATGAATCTGGTTAGAAAGAATTCAAATAAAATACAGATATCTGCAGAAAGACAAATGTATGAAACAACCTTCTGTGTAGATGACCTGAAGGCAACATGCTTCTTAATAAAGTACTTATGAGTAAAAACATGCATTGGTTGCTATTTTCCATGTGCAGAGGATACACTTATGAAAGAACTGAGGCTTTTCATAGTGCAAACTCTACTATTGTTATTTCTAATTCGAATTTTTTTTTATTTAAACTTACCACTTTAAGGCTAAAACTTCTTTGGAATGGTGCCTAATAGCAGTTGTTTTCAACAAAATTATCCGGAAGTCAAGAAAACCATCTCTTAGTATTAGCATCATAAATAATGCACAAAAAGAGCTAAAGGTAATGAAGTTAAAATTTGTGGGTTTGGTGGGTTTTATTTTTTAAAAGTCTGAAAATGTAGTCACCTATAAAGCAGAAAAATTCATTGTGGAACAAACAATATTATCTATTTTGCTCTAGTTACAGCCCTGAAGTGGACACATGTAACACATTCTCAGGCAATTAAAATGAGTAGCTCAAAGGTTTGTTTAAACATGTAGCGCTCATATGAGTGATAGGTTGTAGAACAGAACTTTTGTGTCTTTTACAGAAACTAAGAATTTGGTGTATTGCAAAAAATATTCATATTATGAAAAAAAAACCCAGGTTTTGAGAACGTTGCTAGCCTCTTTTAAATGTTTTTGAAGTTGAAATACAGAACAAAAGCTTTATGTTTTTTTAAGACACATCATGGCTTCAGAAGTTTGGGAGGTTTTATGGTGAAACAGAACAAATGGTGATTTCTCTATCTAGGTTCAAAACCTTCTGCTATAATTTTCCTTCAAGCTTAATTTTTAATTTAATTTTATCACACATAATTAATGCACATCAAGGACTAATTGCTTAATCTCTTTTGAAGAGAACATATTAGAAAAGAAGTTGACTGAAACCATCCAGAACTGGCTATATGAGTTAATTGTAGGAGAGACCACTCTAAGGGTTCCAGAGGGACTATTTGGGTTTGGTCTGCTAATTGTGCTGTTATTGTTCTGTGGATCCTACTCTTCAAGAGAATGTAAAAACAAAGCTGATGGCATCTTAGCCTTGATCATTTTTTTCTCTTCTCCATCTACATTGCCAGACTCTGGAGGCAGGGAAACCCACTGAAAAGAAGGAGATGAAACCTGTAGGAATGGCCTTCCCATTACCTCACCAATGACAGTTTTCAACACATCTCAGGTGGAAGATGGGCAGGACTTGCACTCTACAAACAATACAAGGTTTGTCCTTTCTCCTTACCCTACACTCTATGTCCTCCTAATGCTAAAAGTGTGTGCTGTTCCTCCATAACCATTTTTATTCCCAGAAAAAGAAAACGCTTTGGCATGCCTATTGTTTTAATTAGTGTGTAGTCTTCAGAAAAGTTCTGAGCAGTAAAATTTCATGCATTTTCATAAACCCCACCAAAAATTACAGTAAATTAGCATAATGCAGTATCTCCAAGTCTTAAATGTTACATGTATGAAAAAGGTGTTTTAAAGAAGCTTGCAGAGTTATACAATGTGATCATTGTAACCAAAGCAAATGATTACAAACCATTTGTACCATTTGTACAAACCATTACAAACAAATGGTCAAGCAAACTTGACCTCCCACCTTTAACTTATCAGTAGAATTGGCTTGGTCAGCTTGCCTTGTGTCCTGGGTTGCAGTGTAGGATGTACACAAAATATTTATTCTATCACCATCTTCATGAACTGTTAAACCAGGTGGGGCAGTGTTTTCCCAGCCCCCTCTGCCTTTGGGCTCTTCTGCTAATGGCCCATCAAAGGCCTTGCCCAGGACTCACAGGTAACTCCCTCCAGGAGTTATCTCCGTTTAATGGGCCATCAAGGACCCACTGCACAACTCATCATCCCATTGTGAGATGCTCCACCCAGGGGGAGGAGCCAAGCATTCTCACCTGGAGAGAATCTGGGATTTGGAACAGTGCAAGGAGCTCTTTCCTACTGGATTCCCAGAGGAGCAGAGCTCCCAGACCTTTCTACAGGATCACTGCTGCAGGAAGACCACCTCATCTGGACTGCTCCCACCATCCTGCTCAGGTTGTATTCTGGCTCTGTCAGTGGTCCTTTCTGTTATCGCATTTATTTTATTTTATTTTTACCTTTTTACCTTTTTTCTTATTAAATTATATTTCTGACTTGGAGCCTCTCACTCATTTTGCTTTCAAACCACGACACTTTGCTGAACAAATAACCTGAGAAATGTTTCAACACTAAGGCTTCTTGTAACTGAGACATTCCATGTGAGGCTGACAAAAAAGTGCATCATAATTCCCCATCCTGGCCACTTGGACTGTCTTGGATTATTGGACAGTAAATCAGGAGTAAATGGCTTTGCAAGGAAATCTTCAAGAAGACTAGGAATAATCTAACACAGAAGAACTGCACTATTGAAATTGATACGTGTTTATTAGATCTGTAAATGACTGATCAGTACAGTTTGTAAACCATTGATTTCCATTTAATATCTTTGCTCCAGTAAAAGCTTCCAAGCAATGTATTTTTTCTTCACAAAATATAAGTCCAATGTCTTACAGTTTGCTTTAGCAAACTTTTTTTTTCCAGAGGTTGAAGGAAAATTTTACAGATAATGACTGCATTAAAACTGTTGCAGTTTTAGGAATTCAGGCCAGGAATTTCAGGCTCACACCAAGTTTATTAATTGTTTATTTATTTAGTCCCAGAAAGAAAAGAGAAGCAGCTTTCTATTATATATTTCTGCTTATTTAATAAATCAGATGCCTGAGCAGAAACACATCAAGTTTCCAGTCTGTCTTTAGCCAGGCAGAATACAAAATGTATCTTCTTCACCTGAGATTTCCCCAAAATATTTGCCTCTTTGCACCTCAGGGTAGAAGGAAAATGAAAAATTGGAACATTATTTTCCCAGTGTTTCTTGTGAACATAGTTCCACTGTGCAGAAGAGACATTTTGGGTTACAGGGAGCATGTACAAGCAGGATCATAACTCTGAACTGAATGATCTATTTCCTGATACCTGGGCTTGGGGAACTTCCTGCCATTATTTTAGAGTCATCAAATACTATGTTATGTTACATCATCACACTATGTAGTATGTATTAATTGTTTTATTTCTTAAAATACTTCAGCATAGAGGTGCCATTGAGTCACACTAATTAAAAAAAAAAAAAACCAAAAAAAAACCACACAAAACAAAACCAAAACCAACAACAACAGCAACCCAACAACAACAACCCATTCTAAACAACTAAAATGCCTTTTCACTAATTTGGGTACTTGGTTTATGATGTAAGCAGCCAGATTTTTCAGGATGATTAAGAGCTTCATCAGGATGATTAAGTGCTTTGTTTGGCAGAACAGAAATGCTGAGAAAAAGTGCATTATTTTCTAGTCATTGTACTCACATCAGAAGGACAATGCACTCAGTTAAAGTTTAAATTTAGTTTCTGAAAATCCAGTTTAAGGAAAAAAATCAAGGCAATGTTGCATGTTATTTCCCAGTAAAAGTATTCAGAACTTTGACCCCAATGTCAACAAAGACAAAATGTTATTGATTTTTTCCTAGGATAACATCTATAGGTCTGTGTATAAAATGCCATGAGATGTAGATCTTTTTAGGAGCAGGGTAGACTGATTGTGAGATTGCCACTATTTTCCCGTGACAAAGATCTAAATGAATTTTGGAAAAATTCCTTTAGATTTCATCAGTTGCTTATGTGTTATAGTGCCCTTCTTCATTTACACTGCAGACAGAATTAAGATTATTTTGTAATAGCTTCAGAAGCTTGAATGTTAAAGTCAACTAATACATTTCTGTAACTGAAGTTGATACAAATTATTACTTTGTCCAGCACAGAATACATTACAAATAACTCTAGTCTCTAAGCAAATATTTCTTATATACCAGAAACAGACAGCTTCCTGAAGAAATTTCCCTTAATTTTTATAAGATATGTGCTGTACCCTCAACCTAACCTCTTCTTTTCAGTTTGGCTTTGTCAGGAAGAATTATTGACATTCTTGGAGACAGGCAATATTCACAGAATATACAGTAGTGTTTACTTTAAAAAATGAGACTGTTCAATCAAAGGGGGTAGACAGCTAGGACTTTCATCTAAGCCAAAGTCATCTCAATGGGAACTTTCCTGCCGTGCAATGCTCTATATTCTAAATTGTTACCATGCTGTGCCTGTCTTCTTATTTTTAGGTAACAGATGCAGCTCATTGCTTGGAATACAATTTACAGATTTTTATAATAGAGGTATGAATTATTAATCTGCCTTTCAGTTGTAACTTTTTGTGTATTGTAGCTTAGTAAATAATGATAAGCAAGAAATCAACAAGAACACTATGGTGTGTTTCCTAAAATCAAACAGGTACAAGAACAGAGTTAACAGAGATCGTGCCTAGGCAGAGTGTAGGCTTAGTGACCACTGTAAATATATGTATTTGCTGCCTCTTATAAGCAAAGTATTTTGCTGGAAAAAAACTAGTCTGAAAACCCTTAATATATCTAGAAGATTCAGAATAATTCAAGCAGTGTATAGTGCAGTTCTCATGCAGTGTTTTATTGGTGTGTTCAGCCTGGAGTAGACTGGGGGAAGACCTCATTGCAGTTACAACTTCCTTGTGAGTAGGAAAAGAGGAGGGGCAGTCACTGGTCTCTCTGTGGTGACCAGTGACAGGACCAGGGGGAATGGCCTGAAGCTGTGTCAGGGAGGGTTTAGGTTGGATCTCAGGAAAAGTTTCTTTACCCAGATGGAAGCTGAGCACTGGAGCAGGCTCCCCAGGGAAGAGGTAACAGCCCCAGCCTGATGGAGTTCAATGACTTTTTTGGATAATGCACTCAGACAACTGGTGTGAGTCTTGGGGATGGACTACATGATCCTTCTGTGCCCCTTTTCAATTCAGCTTATTCTGTGATTCAGTGATTTTTGAAAAAAAACAAAATCATGTCCTTAAAACCATTTAAAGAGATATGATTGTGAAAGATTTTTAATTCCATAAAGATTTTATATATACATATATTAAAAATATATGTGTATATAATAAATATATATGTGTGTATATATACACATACATATATATGTATAAAATGTCATAATGTATAACAAAGAAATATAGCTGGATTTTTTTGGCACCAGAGTTCATTTACAAAAAGAAGGAAATAAAAGAAATAAAGACTTCTCAGTGATTTTCTCTCAGCATCTTAAGCCTCACTAATAAATGCAGAGTTGAATATATTTTTTATTTAAAATAATTTTAGCTAATATAGCTTAAGGTTAACATTTACATTCAGTTCCATAGCAAAATTCACCATAGTGTTATTTTGTCATTTGAAATTAATTTTTTATTTCCATTTAATCTACTCCATTTTCTGTAATGGGTAAGGTCAAAATAACAAAGAAAAAATTTTATTGACCTTGCTATGAATGGAAGCAAAGTAATTGTCCACTATTTTATGCATTGAGAAGATAATCAGTATTTTTTATATATTATGGAATTTCTTAATATCCTTTAATAATCTCTTGGCACATAAACACATTATAATTTTGTAGTATTTTTATAGACTGTGATATTAGTATAGGCTGATGAGTAATGCAACTTTCGTGCAATTGAGCACACCCCATCTTTAAAGCATGGTTGTCTAACTTTAGTAGACAGCATTTTCATAGGAGTCATGGCCATATTTTTAAAATGTTGATTATTGGACTAAATTTTAAGTCATGACCTCTGAAGTAATTTTAACTTCTACTGTATGCCTAACACCATATGGGAATAAAAATCATTATCAAATTAGCAAAATAGAAATTGGTACATTCAGCTGAGTCTGATTGAAGCCAAATTTTCAATAATTATAGAAAAATATTATAAGCACAAAATTTCTATACCAGCAGGACAGAAAAGATAATAATGGTGACAAGATATAATGACAGAACTATATCCAACTATATATTTATAAATTAAGGGTTAAAAAATAATGCATGTTAAACACTAAGTAAAGTGCCTCTATAGTCCTTAAAACCTTGTCTGTCTTTTTGCCAGTCTTATCCTCCTGGTAATACTAACCAAAAAGAAAAAAAAAAAAAAAGATCATATTGTTTTTAATGACCCTGAAAATATCTGGTATTTAGAAAACTTCAGCTCATATGTATCCCCATGGCAAATAAATACTCATTCTTAGATTTCTGTCTTCAGGCAAGGACCTTTCAAAGCTGTTTTGCATTTTATTCATTTCACACCAAATGCATCTGGTATTCTTTTCTATTATACGGGGTTAGAAGTGCTTGAATACTGCTGTAACTTTAGAATTCAGACATGCACACATGAGTTTTGGTACAAAGTTTGCATACAATCCTCTCAGGAGGTGTGTATGAATTTCAGTGTATTAGAAAGTCTCAGAGCAAGGTATGGATTTTCTGCATGATGCTTCCTTACTTTCTCTTGCAAACCGTTACGAGCAAAATGTATACCCTCATTAAGCACTAACAGTAGCAAACTGTGGATATAGAAGGAACTAACTGAATTTAATTGTCATGGCAGAAAGTACATTGAAATCCTTGAAATCTCTCCCTTCCATGGTTGTTTTTTTCCCTTGTCAGCATTCGCTTAAGGTTTGGTATCAGTAGAGAATGATCCAGATTCTTTAACAAACAGAGATGCACGAAGATAGCAAGACTCTGCCCTCACCAATATCATTTGGCAGGCCGAGCCACCTGCTTTGTCATAAAATGGAATTAAGTTTTGGCAGAGCTGTTTATTTCAGCTCTCTGTACTCAAAGACTGTCTTTTTATAAAAGTAATCCACAAAACCCACAGAATCAGAGTTGCAGAGTCACACACAGGGTAACGTTGGAAGGGGCCAACCTTGAGTCATCTGGTCCAACCTCCCTGCTCAAGCAGGGCCATCCTAGAGCACATTGCACAAGGTTGTGCCCAGATGGTTCTGGAATATCTCCAGAGAGGGAGACTCCAAAACCTCCCTGCACAATCTGTTCCAGTGCTTGGTCACTTACACAATAGAAACGTTCTTCCTCATGTTCAGCTGGAACCTCCATCAGTGTCTGCCCATTGACTCTTGTCCTTTTGCTCAGCACCAAGCAGAGACTGGATGCATCCTCTCGGCACCCCCCCTTTTCAGATACTGACAGACATTGATGAGGTCCTCTCACAGTTGTCTCTTCTCAAGGCTGAACAGCCCCAACTCAGCCTTTCCCTGTAAGAGAGATACTCTGGTCCCCTAATCATCTTCATTGCCCTTTGCTGGACCTGCTCCAGGTTCTCCATGTCCCTCTTGCACCGAGGAGCCCAGACCTGGACACAGCACTCCAGATGTGGCCTCACTAGGACCAAGTAGGCGGACAGGATCACCTGTCTCACCCTGCTGGAATGCTCTTCCTGATGCACCCCAGGATGTCATTGGCCTTTTTGGCCACAAGGTCACTCTGCTGGCTCATGGACAGCTTGGTGTCCACCAGAACCCCCAGACTTCTCTCCACAAGCTGCTTTCCAGCAGCTCAGGTCCAGCCTGGGCTGGGGTTATTCCTTCCCAGGTGAAGGACTCTGCATTTGTCCTTATTGAATTTTAGTAGGTTCTTCCCTGCCCATCTCTCCAACCTGCCAAGGTCCCTCTGAAGGGCTGCACAGCCCTATGGAGTATTGGCCACCCCTCCCTGCTGTGTGTCATCAGTGAACTTGCTGAGGAGGCCTCTGCCCCTTCATCTAAGTTCAAGGCTAAGCTAAATACTGGACCAATCATTAAACCTTGGAGGACCTCATCATCAGTAACAGACCTTCAACTAGAAAGTGTGCCACTGATAATGACTCTCTGGAATTCAGCCAAATTTCAACCCATCTCACTGTTCACTCATCCAGTCCACATTTTTTGAGTTTGCCCCTGACAATATTGTGAGAGCTGAAAATCTCGAATCTTCAGCTGATCACTGTTTGTAGTTTGATTCGTGGTGATGAAGTGCTATAAAATAGATTTAATGAATAATTAAAACACAGAACTTCTCCGATTGTTCACAAACAAGCATTGTATTCCTATGGATGCTGCAAGAATGAGCATGAGACTCTGAGTAAAATAAAGACACCAGACTATTCTCTGTGCTCCAGAACTAGTCCCTCACAGAATCTGACTAAAAATGCCCTTGAGTAATACCCTTGGATCTGGTTAGGAATTACCTCGAGACTCTGGTTATACACTGAGGTTTCAAATTAGAGCTGCCTTCATTTAAATATTCACAGCAAGCAGCAGCAATACAGATTTCCTTCTGATCGAGTATTGCCTTCATAAACACATGAAAATACCCTAAAAATACAAAAACATCTTTTTTTCCTTTTTTCCTCCTAGATCATTGTGCTTCAATGAAGTTTAGCACTTGTCGTGAAACAGGATTTCCTAACTAGATAAAAGAGATCTAAGACCTTTCTAATCAAGACCAAAGTTACCTTCAGCTCAGAAAAGGAGATCTACAATTTATCTATTGATCTACCAGCTTTAAACAAAGAAAATACATTTTTCCATAATCATCTCTTTCACTAGAATCATTATGCTTAGCCTCATCAAGATTCTTTGCAAGATTTTGTAAATTTGCAAAGGGATGTGACAAGAGAAGCTCCCCAACCAGACATTTCATTAAAAATATACATTAAATATAAACAAAAATTGCCTTGAAATCTACACCAAAAAAAGTAAAAAATGACACAGAGAAGCTTCTAATTACTATAATGTTCAGCAGACTGCAGATGAAAACAACAGCAGCCTCTGTTTGTGATACATAGCTGCTCTGCTCCTGCTCTTTCCTTTGAGAAAAACTTAGCTCTCAGATTGAATATACCAGCCAACCAAGTACCCAGCAAATATTGCTTTTTTAGACCAGCTTTTTTCCTTTCTTAATTGTCCACAATATTTCACCTATCAATACCCTGAATTTCCTCAGAGATAAAAAGAAACAATCTAGACAGCATCTTCCCCCACAGTAAAAATAGTAACCGCACTCTGCCATTAAGAAACCAGAGCCCTATTTATTCATTTCACACTTGGTTTCTGGAGGAGACTGGCTTGTTTCTGTCCCTGGAGGAAGTGCCTGGTATGAGGTTTGAAACGTCAGGGATAATTAAGACAAACTGTGCTTTTTTGCCCCAACAAAGGAAATATATCCCTTAAAATAACTCCCTACTGAAATCTCTGAACAAAAACCATCCCAGCACTGTTGAGGTAGCTTACAATGCTAAATCAATTGTCGGCATTAGCAAGGCTCTGAACTGGAGCATCTTGCAGCTTCATTGCAATCCAGCAGCTACTGTGTTATCAGCAGGTAAAAGTACAAATGCAATGCTGAATAGTCACTTATGAAAGCGCCGGTATGGGGATCAAATAAAAAGACATAGAACAAAGATGTTTATGTCTCAGAAACTAAAAGTATAATTACTGTAAGGTCAAAGTTTAGAGATCAGAGGCATTCAGTAGCATTTCTCATTCAAATATTTTAGTGTCAGTAGTCTTTAAGCAGTGTTGGAGTTCATGTTTACTTAAGAATTGTGCAAAATTACAGTACAGCAGGTTCCCCACTGCACTGTAAAAACATCTCTAAGAAACACTGAGCAAATTTTTTTGCCAAGGTGAAATGGCGTCAGACCTTGGCTTCATGTCTGCTCATCAAGTTTAAGACAGGAAGATAGTCATTTTCTTCATATAGTTGTTTACAGATCCATCTTCAGGACACAAAATGAGCCCAAACACCTAATTTTTTTTGAAAAAAAGCTTTCCATCACACTGGATTATTACAGTGACTTTAATTTGTCAGTGCTTGATTTTTCCAGCAATAATTCAATAGATCTTGGATTTCAGGTTCTGAAATCTTTTGAGTGTTACTAGTGTGATGTTAACGCCCTAACGTATTTTCTAAACCATTATGTCATGCTTACTTTTTAAAAAACATTTTAGACTTCTTTTTTAAATAAAAATAACACAGTAAAGGGTTTTTCTTGCTCCGAAACCTTTTCTTATGAACCAATGCTACTTAGCCTGAATAAGAAATTGATAATACAGTGCTTTGTAAAAAGTTTTTCTGTGATATTACACAATTTAGTATCATGGGAATTTAAAATGCTAGAAATGCAAGTCTGCTTTTCAGTTCTTGTAAGATATATGACAGAATAGCATGCAACAAGACCACATATAGGATGATAAAAACTGTGATTATTACATGGACACTAGAAGTTCATAATTTTCAGATCTGTCTCATCAGACTCTTTCATGCAAAATGCCCAAAAACTGGATGGAAACTTCCGTTAAATTGTTGTAGTGAAACCATGTTAACATATTTTTTAATGGTACTGCCATAAAGGACTTTTTAAAAGGTATTCATAATGAACTTGGTCTCTTTTGAAAGTTTCATTCCTGCAGCTTTGATTGCCACAGTGGATGATGAATCTCCCTCTGAGATGGAGGGACTCAGAGGTGTTAGACAGGAACCACAGCAGCATCGGCATTGTGCTTAGGCATTAACCTAGAAAAGCTACTACGAAAATATTGAAAAACGGTCTAACCCATCTCCAGAGTCTCTCTTCTTTCTTTAAAACACAGGTGTTTTTTGCCAGGAAAGCTGACAACGCTATCTCTTCCCCACCTTTTTTGATTGTAGTACAGCTACCTAAGATAAGGGAACCAGGCAGGGTTGAGTACAATTTTCTACTGTTACTTAGCAAAAAAGACAGTGTCATGAAAGCAGAATTTCTGAGTTCCATTTTGTCCTTTAAGAGTCTCATACATCCCTTGCAACTGAAATACAAATTCTTTGGAGCTGAAACTGGATCAGGGATGCTCTTCCTGGGTCATAAGGCTGATTCTTATGACGTCTTCTAATTCCACATAAATCTTCAAATATTCCATGTAAAGCAGAAACACTTCAGTATGAAGATTTTGAGATGTTCCCTGCCTCAAATGGCTTAGAATAGCCTTAATTTGTAAGGGTGGGTGGTATGGCTCCTATTTCTTTCAAGTGGGAGGACAGATGATGAGGAGAGGTGGTCCTGACTCTTCACATTCTGTCGGGCTGTTTTACTCTTGCCTTTATAGAATGAGTGGGACATTACCACCCCCATTGCATTTTCCTTCAGCAGTTATGTTTCAAGAAGAGGAAGGGATCTGGTTATCTGACAGTTCTCTCGGGGCAGACACACTTTGAAGATACCAGGTGGAACAGCCTCCTTCTCTTGCACAGAACCATCCAAATTGTGAAGGCTAATGAAATTTGGACATGCTCAATATTCAACTGTTCAATTAGGTGAAGCTTTAGGCATTTCATGACTTTTCCTAAAACAAAACTGTATGACATAAAACACCCAAAGGTCTAACATGGGAATGTCTTTGGACCTTAAATCCTTACAGTGGGATAGCAGCTGAATGAGCCTTAAGGTTTTTTGCATTAATTGCATTAAAATATTATATGAGGTATCTTAGTCCATCGGTTTATTTGGCCCCAAATAACTTTGTACTTGATATCTTCTATCCTAAAACTCTGATCTTGCCACAGTTGCTGGCATCAGAAAAGTTTATTGTGGAGCTGAAGATTGTAAAGCATCCTTATCCAAGGATTGCCTTAGGTAAATGAATAGTGCCAGGACCTCAAAATGTTTTAAGTGCCTTTAGGGCTCTTCAGGCTTCATATATTTACCTCCTTTCCTTATCAGAAGCACTTCCAAATCATGTCATGTTTAAGAAATTAAAATCATGACAGCTCTACAAATTCATAGTAATACTTCCCCCTGAAATACCTAGAAATGCCATTACCTGATAGAATGGCACACTCACACATAGTGCCATAGCTGTTCTAGGATGGTTCAGATACCACCGAGTGATGTGGGGGCAGTAAAAAAGTAAAAAGCTCTTTAAATTAACAAATGTTTCTTTCATGTCTGACCATCCTCATTTGTCTGTGTGTTAGCACCTACAAATTGTGCTGGAAAGAGAAATAATTTAGAATCTGACTCTGCATGAGGAATAGCAATGCTCATCTAAGATATGAAGTCTGGCTTTAGTGCTCATGTTGGCATTAGCAATAAGTAATCTTTTCAGCAATATAAAGGGGGAAAACAATAGTACAGCCCTGGGAATCATAACCTCTGGAGCCATAAGGAGGTCTTTCCCCTTAACTGCTGAGTACAGCAGACAGTTGCCAAATGTGAGTAGACAAAATTTTAAAAACATCTTAAAAAAGGCAAGAGAAGAAAAGTGGTTATGCAGAAACACTTTTACGGAAGAAAATCTTTTGTGACATTGTCTTACTCAGAGAAATTCCTGATTCCAAAACACAAGAGCTAGCCAGCATCTGTAGAACACATATTTACCAGTAGTAGCTGCCAACATCAGCCAGTCTCTATCATAACCTTAAGGACAGAATTGCTTATATCTGACACAGAAAGGAGAATGAGTAGTAAAAGAATGAACTAATTGACACATGACTGTATTAAGAATGGCCACAGTTCAAGTACTGATCATGAATATTGCTCTTCAAAGAGGAGAGAAGGAGGAAAATTGTGTTTCAGAGGGTGAGATGTCCCTGTGGGGAAGCCAGTAATTTTTTGAACTTGTCAGACTTACCTTGCAAGTTCCACACAGATCCAGATGAAGCTATGAATGCACCAGCGTTTGATGCATAATTCCAGGATAACACTGTTCTCTCTGCCAATGCACATTCTTTAATGCCTTGGCAGCTCACAATGGCTCTTTCTAGCAAGTCCTGCTTCATGTAGCTCACTCTTAGAAAATTCTTATGAATATCTGCCTGCCAAGATACAAAATGTATTCTCTCTGGTATTATCATAATTTTATTGAGCAGACTTTCTGATGGCACTGGAACAATTTATCCAAGTAGAGAACATCGCCCAAAATTTACCCCATGACAAAAATCTCATTAAAAGTATGTTATGGATGAAATTATTTAACCCTTACCTTAGAAAAAATAAATAATGAAGATATTGACACTATTCTAAAATCAAATATTGTGAGCATAGTACTTCTTGATTTAACACTAAACTTGAAAAATCTAGTGTAAGAAAAGTACTGTGACAGTTAAAAATGTTAATTTTGCCATAATATCGTTGCAGACTTTGTAAGATTCTTTTTTTCTTTGGGACCCAAAATTAAATTAAAGCATGTTATTACCTCGTTCTTCTGTATTAAATACAATCAGAGATTTTATTTTATGGGAAAATCTTCCTTTATAGAACAAAATTATCAATTTAAATAATGAAAAATTCATCCCTGGGGACCATTGCTCCAAACAGTTTGAATATGGTGGTCAAACCTTTTAAAGTGTGAGAAAGTATGAAGTGCATTGTATTTCATAGGATTTTCATAAACAGTTTCAGATGTATATCAAATCTGATGGTCTCACAAAAGTGTAAAAATAAGTCTAAGTGCAAAGGTTTGGTACTTTATGGCCTACAACTTCTTTTATGTAATGAAGAAAAATGAACATATGGTTTAGTCTGAAGACTGATTGTAGTTTAATTGTGTTGATGGGTTCTGTGTTTTAATCAAGTGATCAAATAATTACAAAGTATGTGTATCTTCTGAGGCCAAGAACAATTCAATGAAAGAGTAAAGGACAACTAAGTATTTTTCAGATGTCACCTATTAAAAAACTTATTGGCTTTCTATTCAAGTACACAATTAAGGCCTCCAGGAAAATTCATCACAACCTTAGTTCAAGTTCTTCTCATTGAAGCCAATCCTACCAACAATTTATTATCTGTTTGATATGTTTGACCTGCATAGGTTTGCACAGTTTTTATTGCAAAAAACCAAGGCATTTGTGAAGAGACAGGAGAAGAAACTCTGTTAACAGAAGGAATATCTGCAGAATAAAAAGGAAATCTTTCTGCCTGAAAACAATAGCCAATTATTCCAGAAAATGAAGTAGAAAAATTATTCTGTTAAAGATTCAAGGTGATTCATAAGCTGAAAAGCTTAGGTATATGAACTGCTGACCATATATCTGGAAGTCTATAAGGGAGTAAAACAAAGCATTATGGTAAAGTGAAAATTCCTGTGGTTTGCATATTTAAAAGCATTCTTTATGAATGTTCATCTTCTTTTCAGAAATATTAGGATTGGAGTTGTCATAAGCAGATGACTATAAAATTGAAATGAAATCAGACCAGTACAGCATTTTGAATTTCTTTTGGATTCAAATGGTCTTTAGTCTGTGCAAGTCATTAAAGTGCTAATCCATGCTTGAGGAGTATAAGGCTTGCTTCAATATTTTATAGGAGGGATTTTGATCTATGATTTGTCAGTCAATAGACAGCACTAAAGGCAGAGTGGTTTTTTGGTTTGGTTTTGGTTTTTGGGGTTTTTTTGGAATCAATTATCCTCTTGGGTTTGGGTTATTATTATTATTATTATTATTATTATTATTATTATTATTATTATTATTATTATTATTATTATTATTATTATTATTATTATTATTATTATTATTATTATTATTATTATTATTATTATTATTATTATTATTATTATTATTATTATTATTATTATTATTATTATTATTATTATTATTATTATTATTATTATTATTATTATTATTATTATTATTATTATTATTATTATTATTATTATTATTATTATTATTATTATTATTATTATTATTATTATTATTATTATTATTATTATTATTATTATTATTATTATTATTATTATTATTATTATTATTATTATTATTATTATTATTATTATTATTATTATTATTATTATTATTATTATTATTATTATTATTATTATTATTATTATTATTATTATTATTATTATTATTATTATTATTATTATTATTATTATTATTATTATTATTATTATTATTATTATTATTATTATTATTATTATTATTATTATTATTATTATTATTATTATTATTATTATTATTATTATTATTATTATTATTATTATTATTATTATTATTATTATTATTATTATTATTATTATTATTATTATTATTATTTCTATTTCTATTTCTATTTCTATTTCTATTTCCTTTTCTGCCAGTGAAAAAAATTTTGGTATATGTCTGTCAAGTTGAGTGACCACCCATATAAGTAGTATAAAACACAGGTTTTCTTCTGAATGGAATAAAATATTTGTATGGCATTAACAGCTGGAAACAACACCATTTTTTTATTTGCAGGTCCTGTTCAACCCTGTCACATATCTTGACTTTTCCTCTCCTGTGCCATTTAATGCTGCTTTTCTTTTTTGTTTTCTTCTGTCTCTGATACCTGTAGATTACTGGGCAATAATTTGACAAGTCCAACAGTTTTCCCATTCTATTCTCTTGAGATGAATATCCCCATCATTTTCATATGTAGATGCTGAGGGCTTTCTGAGAGTTCTGTGCTATTGAATTAGACCCAAATGTCTTTTTCTGACAAGACAAGAGGCCACAAACTTGTTGTGGATTTTCCCAGGACAAATTTTGCTAAAGTCATTTTAGGTTTAGAAATATTATCCTGTCATCTGATGTTCAAATTGCCTAGAAGAGACAGAAAAGAAAAAAAAGCAAAAGAAAAACATTTTGTTCTTCTTGAGAGAGGACACAGAAGAATTGGGACAATGCTTTTAGTGTGGTTCCTGAACTTTTATCAGCTTCTGATAGCACTTCAGCCTGCCAGGAAGTTGTCCTCAGAAAAGTAAGAAAGAGGCTGTGATCTTCTAAACACTAATGTCTCTAATATCCAGGAGTAGCAGTCAGTCTTAACCATGAAATAAACCCTTTAAATCTTAAGAAAAAATGCTTCACCCTGAGATATATGATGTAAGAGTCTGAAGTGATAATGACTGGCTTAGTTCAGGTGAAACAAATATTGGCGTGCAAATTTTCTTGTCTATATACAGCCCAAAGCATCAGACCTCCTAAAATAATTTTCTTCCTTTGGACTATGCAAGCAGTACAAGGATTGCAGAATTCAGTTATATGTCTCCAAAAATACTCTTTGAAGCAATGTAGCCTCAAGTGAACTTTAACCCAGTTCCTCACATGTATTTCATATTTCTGTAGCATTTCTGTGAGGAAGTCTCTACCAGGAGCTGTGACACAGCCTGATTGCCCTGGCTGATGGTTGTTGGGCTCTGCACAAACAACAGTTTTGATATTGGTGGTGCAGCTCTATTAAGACTCATAACTGTGTATGACATGAAAGCCCAAAACTGGACATATAATCTTCTCCTAAACTGTACTCTTATTATGCAGCAGCCAAGCTAAATGCAGAACATAATTTCTTTATGTGAAATACTGTTCATATGAGGATTCTCCCTAGTCAAATTTCTAATGAAAAAATTCTGTTGTTAAAAAAGGGTTTGGGTTCATGTGTTTTCTTTCAGTGACAACAACGTGGTAGCTGTTTGTATTATCCCTATGACAGATTGTATGTAGCAACAAATGTAGTCCTTCCTAGAGATAAGAGTCTTGCAATTCAAGATCCGCAGTTTCTTCAACAGCTCTGCATAAACTGAAAGTGATTAATAGCATAGAGAAACTCAAGTTTTAAATCACATATGGATAAAGTTACTGAAGATCCTCTTGTGGTCACAAAATGCTAGTACACAAAGATGTTAATGTCACAAACCCCAAAAGAAAAAGAAATCTGTTTAGTCAATTTTTTCATGCATATATGCTTTTCCATGAAGGCGAAGTAGCAAGAACAGCATTTATTTCGAAGTCTCACTACCAAAAAGTTGAAAGCAAATTGTTCAGTGAAGTTCTTATTAAGAAGTATATTAAATATACACATGTTCAAGGTAGCTAGATTTTGTGCAAATACAGTATTTTCATATGGCTTTCACACACATTTTATGTGTTTGCTTATGTGAACATCTGTTGTGATCTGGATTTCACCATAGGATAATCTGGCTTTACACATAAGTTAGGAGGACCAGTTTCTGCTTTATGAGAACTATAAATTTAACACATTGCAAAATATTATGAAGAAAGGCAGTAGGCATAAAAAAAAAGGGCTAGCTGAAACAGTAAGAGTCCAAGATATTACTCTGAACATACCTTGATATGGATTTTTGTAATGTTCATGCTGATTTGCACAAGCTCTGAAATGCAATGTTGACGGTGTTGCTGCTGGGCATGCCCTGGTTTGTATTTTTATTGTCTTAACCACAGCTTTCAGCTTGCAACTTTACATTTCTGTAATGCTGGTTCTGGCATTGTGCTTTCAAACCTATATTCTAAACATCAGTGCGTTGCTATGTATTTTTAGAACACTAAAGCAGGTTCTGTGGGTGCTGTGATATATATCTGCTTCTTCTGCTAGCTTTTTCCTTCTACTGTTGTTCCCTTGACTCACATAAAGTTAGCTTTCATTTAGTTCCCAATCCATTTTTGTTAATTACAAACACCTTTCATCAGAAATTATTTCAATTTAAACTGAGAGGAAACATAATCATACTTTTGAAAGCAACACTTTGTGGAATGTATTCCTAAAGCTTTTATGAACCCCAGATGTGTATTTACATGTATGCAGTTTATCTTGTGGATGCATCATAGAAGATGTTAAGATATTATGCTTCAGTGTTAGAAATTCTGTTATATACTTCTATTGACTTTTCACGATATCTTGATGAGCAACATTCAAAACTGAGTGGAACTAAGTCTGGAGCTGCATTAGAAAGGGACAATTCAGGTATGAAGGTATGAATAAATTCACATGCTAAAATATATCCTCATAAGGCTTTCATTTTGCCAACACCATGTCTTGACATAACAAATACAATTAGCCTCACTTTCTTACCCAAAACACACATTAGCAATTAATTCCTCCCTGTGGTACACTATGGCTGCAAAGATTTCTAGCAGTGCTCTCTGGAGCCTGAGGGGGATTCCAGCACAGCACCTGCTCCTCTCTTTGATTAGGCATCACCAGAATCCCCCATGCCTTTAGGCTGCATCTCTGATTGTAGCAGTACACCTGGAAACTTCTTGGTAAGACAGGATTCTTGTGTTTGGGAGCTCAGCTGGTTTCCTCATCCACAGCTCAATGCATCCTTAACAGCTTCACTTTTTTGATGGTTTTCTGTGCTTTAGTCCTCTCAATATTTCTGATTGATTTATGACATAACTTTATGATGCTGTTTATCTTCTTCAACATCACTATTTCAGACAGTTCTGATAAACACAATGTAGGACAAGGTGAAATGTAGGAAGGTGCTTCACTGTATTAAAAAAGGATTAAACTGCTTCTAATTTGAGACCTAGAGCCATGAGTCTCTTGACTCTGCTCTTTAGGTCTTTGTCTATCTACCCTTTGTATTCTGAATAAAAACAGAGACAGTCTACTTCTAGAAGATATTTTAATGAATTGCAGGGGATAAACCTGCATTTGTGTATCTTCTAGAAGCTTCCGCTTTTGAATGATGGTGGATATTAATTTTGGTGGTAGAAAGGAACTTGCATCACTGCAAACACTTTTCTGAGAGGCACATATTTTCTTTCTAACAATCTAGTTGACAGCAGGTGCTTTTTCATGGATAATAAAAAAATTTAAAAACTATAACCTATTAGAATTTTTTTTTACTTTTCTACCCCTCTTCTTGGAAATAAACTCCAAACTTACTGAATAATTATTTTCTTCTCCATTTTAGTCATAAATAGATATTATTTTCTGTACATTTTTGATTAAAAGAATGCAAAGTGGTTCCAAAGTTCTTCTTGGATCCAGTTGACACCTTGTATGATGATGGAACATGCAGTCAGATTTACATTTCCAGGCACAAATAAATGAGCTTGAATCACATTTACCACTTTTCACAGCTGTAGAGAAACAAATGAATGAAGTGTGGACTAAAAGGCAAATTAAGAGCTAATAGCTACTCCAGCAAAATAGAAAATAAACAGAGGTTTTGGCTTAGGGGTATGAAAAAAATCTTTCAAAAAAGCCCACCAAATCTTTCATTTTTCTCTGGCTTTCTCAGTTAGTCTTACAAAAGTTGGTCTAAACTTTCTGTACACCTTCTCTCATTTAAGGACATTCTGATCATCAAAGATACAACTCCAACATGACTAATACCTCAACAACATAAATATGAGCACTGTTTGGTTTTCTTGTTAACCAGATGTCTATGGAAACAATACTGACCAGTAAAATATCTATATTTTTGCAAATTATACCCATTTCCCATTAGTTTACATCAGTTCTTGACACTCTGATGATGAGTTGCTCTGTTCACTATAGTATATGCAAAAAACTGAAAGGAAACAAAATTAATTTATTGACAATTATATTAACATTTTCAGCTTTTGCTGAACTTTATATTGTTGATAGCACTTGAAAAAAACCATATTTTTCGTTTGAAGTGTACCTTAGGCATTTCTTGTAAATGAAGCCCAGGCTTCCAGAGAGGCTAATGCAATGTAAAATGATAAGCTCCAAAACCCATTGATTTCTCTATACCTATGCAACTCATTTTTTATTGAAACTTCATTTTACTTGGAGAGACAATTTAGTAACGGACAACATGAATCCTGAAAATGGTCTTAAGACCCATCCTGCCATCATTTGTTAGTAGATTATGTGTTTGTTGCCATGAATAATCCATTACCCTTTGAGTAGTGAGCACAATGCCAGGCAGTAACTGCTTATAAAAATAGACCTATTGGCTGCAATTCATAAATCATCTCACTGACCTGAGTGAGCACATGCATAAACTTTGGCAGGATTGCATTTACATGTTTTTGCCTATAAGGAAACAGATTGTATGCATCTTTAGTACTCAAATTCAATATCACTGAAATACAGCAAAAAATATACAAACTTGCCTTTGAGTTCATGCTATTCTCAGCATTTTATTGTCATAACTGTTGTAACCCATCCCCTCACAAATGTTTAACAAAATGGAAAGCACACTATATTACAAAATACAACATCTCTAATACATTTCCAATGAATTTTTTTGTTGTTTTGTTTTTATATGTAATGCAATTTTATATCTCACAAAGCAAAAAGCTGCTGTACTATTCTAAGAAAATCATCTTCTCCTATAGGGAGCATACTGTGGTTCATAGCATTTGAATACTTTCACTATAAACTCTCAAATAATGTTAAAAGTGCTTGGCCAGATACTTCAGCCACAAATAATGAGCTGTCTCCATCAAATAAACCAGTGGTGTCTATAATAACTGTTAGGGGACATCTACATTTATCGATTGCAAAAGTTATGTCCCTGCTAATATTTTGTGTTTTCAGGAACCATAAAACTAGTTAATAGAGACCATCCATATTCAAAGCCCGAGTTATCCTAAAGCAGTCCTGCTTTTGCAAAGTCTAATTAGTGGACAGAAGTGGCAATTGAGAAAGTAGAACATCTGGGTTCAAACCAAGATAAACAGGAGAAAAATGTATTATAAAAGTGTGTTTTATTCCTTAATATGTTATTAAATACATGAAATATCATTTTCTGAGGTTAAGAAATATCATTTCCTCTAGGAAATCCCCAGGATAGAGCTTCATCTTCACTACCAAATTCCAGAGCCTCATACCTTCTCTTCTGTAAGGGCACCTGCAAAGGTACTGGAGGCCAGAAGGAACTTCTTCTGCTGCCCCAAGCAGGCACCTGTTTTCATTTCCCCCTGACTTTTACATCCTCTTCTGCCCGATGACAAAAGGGTCACAATTCCTCTGACTCTTGCAAAGCTTCCATCTGTTGCATTTCCCAGGGATGGAAGAGTGCAATGCCATCAGTCTCTCACACCCTGATACTCCTCAGGCTCTCCGCTTCAGGCTCTGCCACCAGGGTGAGCAGGTCATCCACCAGGTCACACTGCACACAGGTGTCACCTCAGGTGCCTTCTGGTACTGACATCAGGCTCACATACTCCCCACAGCCAGAGACCAGGGCAGCTGCAGATCTCTAATGGAGCTCCACCTGGATCTCCATACTCCTTCTAGTGATGCCTTTCGACTGTGTGGAAACCATAGCTGGGTTTGTTGTACTTGAGCAGCAAAAGCCACCAGGTGAGCTTGCCCCAGGGGTCAGGAGGGTGGCTGTGCCATCCTATACACTGTCCCACAAACTCCTAGTCGTGTACTTTTAACACACCACGTCCTGTTAGTTTGCCCCATTTACTGTGCTCCTGGTGGCTCATGCTCCCTAGAGCCATTTCCGTCTCCCATGGTTGCTCTGTCAATGTCCTCATGATGTCAGCCTCACTCAGAGAGCTGCTGGAGCTTGCTGGATCTCTGCTGTCTCAGGTTTCTGTGACTCTGGGAACCTGCTGTCTGGTATTTTGACCCAGAATTTAACAGTTGCCACTGCTGTTGCTGCTGTCACTGCTTATCTTGCTAACTGAACTGAATTCACAATTTTTTTGTACAAAGCATTTGAAACAAGACATAATGTTACAACCTTAGTGTTGTGGCCCTTACTGTCCTGTCATCGGTCTGTCTGTCCAATTACTCTGTGTTGTGGTTCTGAACCAGATGTTGTCACCAATTATTTCCATTAAGTGACAGCTTTGTGGAGTGCTCTGAGATAGCTGAGGGAAAGCCTCATCACAGTCTACAGCTGTGAAAGGTGACAGTGGAGAGGGTCATGTTGGTATCTACCCTGTGGTGACCAAAAATAGGATACAAGAAAATGGAATGCATCAGGGGAAGTTCAGGTTGGATATTAGGAAATTGTTCTTCACTGAGAGGTGCTTGGTCCCTAGCACAGGCTGGCCAGGGAAGTGGTGGCAGCACCAAGCTTGACAGAGTTCAAGGAGCATCTGCATGATGCTCTTAGTCGTACAGTTTAGTTGGAGGAACTCCTGTGAGGAACACGGAGTTGGTATTTTATGGCTCTCTTCCAACTTGAGATATTCTATGATGCTGTGACCTGCACCATGCACTAGAATTTTCATGCTGTCTTCCACAGTTTAATCCTTGTCTTAATCCCTCATTTATCTAACAGCCTTTCAATACTTCCTTTCTCAATCTCTCTCAGATGTCACTTTTATGCAGATGGTGCCAGGATTTAAATTCCTTTCACTGTTCTGAATATAGAGGCTTCACCTAATGGCCTTAATATCATAAATTTTTTTCCCATTTTTTCTACAGCATAATTTGGATGGTTTTGTTAACACTAAAACATAAATAGTACTTCATGCTTCTAGATGCCATGCTAACCAAGAATTAGAGAAACAAGTAACAGGATCGTAAAAGGAGATGGATTCATTATGTGTCTGGCAGGAATATTGTGATAAAGGGTTTAAACACTAGAGATTTTTTTAAAAATAGAATAATGAATAACCAGAAAGACTACAGATTTTTCCTGTATATACAATTAGAAGATAATGGTATTTTCATTTTTTCCTGCATTTTTTTCTGCATTCTTTGTGACCCTTGAAGTCATTGCAGATTTAGAAGTGTTAAATGACAGTTAAATAAATCACCTAGAATTTTCTGGTTTCCCCTGTAAATACATAGAGGCAGGCTCTATTTTTCCTCTAGCGAACAAGTAGAAGCCCCTGCAACTGTATGTACAATTAAAAGTTAATAACTGAAATCAGCTTAAAAGTTCAACTGAATGCTCCTTTATTTATTAAAATATAAGTGTGAAAAGTACATACAAGAAATAATTTTTCTAATAATCTTCCTTTTTTATATCTCCATTTATGTTGATACTCAGGATTTAATGCACACCCAAAACATTGAAACTGATGTAAAATCTTAATAAATATATTATTAATTCTGTGGATATTTTAAAAACATCCTATAACTCATTATGGTTTATACTTTTATTTTATGTATACTGTATGTATGTGTTTTACATAGAAATATGCATGTGAATATGATACAAACAGATATTCTTTATACTCTACAAATACTCTAATTATCTTTATATAGATTTCTTAATCTTCATTCTCTTACTAAATGATTTTAAATGCAACCACTTTAGCAATGTGACAAGGAAAGGAGATTTACTGTGAAACACACAATTCATTCCTTTTTTCTTCTTATTTCTACTGCAATAGCATTATGTAGAATGTATCACATGGATACTTTTGAGAAGAATTACACCATAATATTTCTTCTCTAAACACTTCAGAATTCTCTCAGAAAGCTATATGTCTGAGGTTTTCAGCACCAAGCAGAAACCCAGTCCTTCAGATAACATTTAACTTGCCTCAGTCACCACTAAATCAATATCTTATATGGAGTCAGTATATGAGAAGTTTATTTTTCTGAGGTTCTTGCTTCAAAAGATCCTATTTCCTCATGTTCAGAAAAAGTCAATTAAAAATGCATATATTGTCTTTCTTCCTGTCTGCTTTGATCTCTTTTTAACAGTGGCTAAATTCTAATTTAAAGCAACTAGCCTGTAGCTAAATAAAAATTCTGCAAGCCACAAGAATGGGGTCCTTGGGATAATATCAGCTTTTCTCCTTAAAATTTTAAGTATATTAATTTGGAACATCATTATTTTTATGAAGCATTTCCTTACTGAATGAAGATGTTTAAAATCAGCCACACTGACAGTATATCCCATATTTTACATGTCACAAGTGCTTATCTCAGCCTTGAGTATTATCAACTTGCTCCATCCTGCAAGGTGTGAAGAACTGTCCTTTGCCCTTCTTGCTCAAGCTCTCATGGCATTTGCTTGAGGTGGTAAATATCTGTGGGATAAACCTACTTACTGTCTGTGTGCAAGGACCTCTGCTATATGGCTTAAATAATATGCAATATGTTTCACAAAGCAAATTCCAGAGTTTTGGATGTTCCTGAGAGGAAATATTCTACCTTATATTCTCTATAAGGACAGAGACAAACTATTAGATAAGAAAACTCTGCATTCATATCTACAGAAAAATTAAATAAATGAAATCACATGGGGTACTAATGCAGAAGTCGATTTCAATATCAGCAAAATATTTGTACTATTGTTGGGACATTAACAACCAGTTATTGGAGAAGTTAATAACTTCAACTGAATCAAATCATTGCATAATCAGCATTTAGCTTAATACAATAAACAGGAAAAAATGTTTATTATCAGTATTTTAAATATGGGACTAGAAACAGGGATTTAATGTCTTTTAATTGTCATAGTAACTTTTTTCCTCTTCTTTTTTCCTTCTCTACCTTCATCTGTCTCTCATAAGTCTCAGCACACATTTGCCATGATTCCTACAAGAATCAACAAGCATAAAATATGGAAATCCTTATTCTATTTTGTATATATGACTTGCCCGAATGAAAGCTACTTTTGATACAAATTTTATCCTATTTATAATTCTTGTGTTCTGGCTGATCTAGAATTGTATACTCTTCTTATATCTCAGTAAAAGTATAATCTTTTGAAGATAGAACTCCTTTTACTTTCTGTTTTAAAATGTTTAGTCAGCTTATATCAGATTTTCTGTAAAAGTGTTATACATACAGAATATGGCAATAATACAGTGCTGCTATAGTGTATAATACTGTAACATACAGAGAACTTCATATCATTCTCTGCTGAACCACCTATCTTCTTTCCTTCTCTATTTTAACCACTTCTTCCTCTATTTTCCCATCCTTATCCTCTACTGGGCCTTCTGCTTTCTTCATTTCTGATTCAAGCTGTCTTTATTAAAATCCATTTCTTCTTTTCTTTTTCAATTCCCATTCTTCCTCCGTTACAAAAAAAAAAAAACCCATTATATGAAAACAGAGCTCCTTTATCTTTCACTTCATGTGTGTGGTCCGCCTGGGATCTGGTCTGTCTACTGATTTTTATTATTCATTTATGCCATTGGGGTATCCTAGCAAAAAAGCTACCTGAACAAAGCTGATGCCCTAAGGCAACTTTGGGAAAGTTTGCTTGTTTATTTATTTGTTCACTTAGTTGTATTTTTATTTGGCATGGATTAACACGCTAAAGTGCACGTTTCTTTGGCTAATAAACTGAGGGGCTTAATATAATTATCTGACTTAATACAGGAATTCAAGTCCAATGGCCTTACAGTCTTCCTAAAGATATCCCTTATTTCTGTGTTCTCAAAGACAGTTTTCTAAAACTGTGTTAGTCTGATGCCCTAAGCTTTTTTGCACCAAGGGCACCTTGTCAGCTGAAACTTAAGGAACCAAAGTGATGCTCTCAGATATTATTTGAATTGCATGGCCTTGGGGCTTCCTAAGGCAAAGATGGCTGCAAAAAAGATAAATTTATGTACCAAAGCCATTTTTTCTGTTGGACAAACTAATGTGTTCATAGAACAGACTTCTACATGGGCCTTGAAAGACAAGTAAGAGAAATTCTTTAAAACTGGATGCCCTTGGAAATACATATATCCTCATATAAAATGATACCCCAAAGACATTACGAATATCTCACACTACCCAAATCCATACAAGTAGCAAAAAAAGTTTTTCTGAAACTGGAAAATTGGATTATATAGTTATAATTTCTGTATTCTGGGTGTATATTTTTTTTTATTATTAAATTGTATTTATTAATTATGTTGGTTTTAGCTTTAGAAAATAAATTTAAATTTTAAAAAATTCAAGACACTTTGCATTCTTCCAAATGGTGCTTCCGTATTAAGAAGGCGTCTTCTAAAGATAAAAGTTTTGTGAGTTCTGCCAAAGAAAGTCAGTGTTGAGAGGAAGAATCTTACAGAAATTTAGGTAAGAAGATTACTGACAAACAATAGTTTTTCAGTACTGTGCTCAGCATTGTTTAACTTGTTCCTCAATGATTTCATGAAGGGGCAGAGGCCTCCTCAGCAAGTTCACTGATGACACACAGCAGGGAGGGGTGGACAATACCCCATAGGGCTGTGCAGCCCTTTGGATGGACCGTGGCAGGTTGGAGAGATGGGCAGAGAGGAACCAGCTGAAATTCAACACAGGAAACTGCAGGGTCCAGGACCTGGGGAGGATTAACCCCAGACATCAGACATGCTGAGGCCAACCTGCTGGGAAGCAGCTCTGTGGAAAAGGTCCTGGGGGTTCTGGTGGACACCAAGCTGTTCATGAGCCAGCAGAGTGACCTTGTGGCCAAAGAAAGCCAATGGTGTCTTCGGTGCATTAGGAAAAGCATTGGACTGTGCCATAGGTTTCCCAGAGAGGTTGTGGAGTGTCCCCCTCTAGAGATATTCAAGAATGGTCGATGCAATCCTGGGCTGTGTGCTCTGGGATGACCCTGCTTGAGAAGAGGTTGGACCAGATGATTCAATGTGGTCCCATCCAAGTTTAGCCATTCTGTGACCTGTAATTCTGTGAAAGACCTACTTTTTCTATGTACTGCTGTACAAGATTGATGGAAATCCTTGGTTTTGTCAGTCCAAGTCTGTGACTTTACCCTATTTTACTAGAGGAATCCAAGATAGATTATCTTATATGCTCTAGGATGCTATTTTTAATTCTTCCTCTAAAAAACATTTTGAGGTATAAACCTTAATTTAAAAATAAAAAGGAAAATAGTTTGTAGATAATTTTTAGTAAATTATAAATGTCCTGGGGTGACTTTATGATGCTTGTATCCCCAATTGTCTGTTCTGTTTATGCTGGATATTAATTTCTACACTTTTAAGACTGGTTCCAAGAGTGAAGGGGGGATATCCCAAAACTTTACAACCAATGCACATTTTTTATTTATAAAAAAAATATTTGCTTTATTTAAATATCAAAGGTTTATATTAAAATTAATATCTAGAGTATTTTTGGAAGCAATCACACAAAAGGGTTTTTTCTTCTTTATTTTAGCAGCACAACTTTTGAGTAACAGAGGATTCAAAAGAATAGAGAAGATCTTAAGGGGGTATTTCTTTTTATAATATGTTTTAGAAAGTGATGAAAGAGCTTTCCATGCCTCATTATAAGCTTGGTTTGCCTTTATACTGATGCAACCTGACTGATTTTTGTATGCAATTTCATGTGATAATTATTAATAGGAGCAAAGAAAAATGTACTTGTTTATAAGGAGGGAGAAAAACATTATTTTTTTGTCTTTTCACAGCCATAACCTGTACATCAGTATTTGCTTATTGTCCATACCATAAAGATTTTAGCGCATTTCTAAAATTATTTCAGGGAGATTGCTACATAACATTAAACAGAAATTGATCTTAAAATTTGCAACATTAATTGACAGTTTTCACTGAGTTTGTGCAAACACTTTTCCTGTAGCTTTCTAATCCTCTATAATTTTTTATGCAGCCAACCCTGAGGATTTCTTCCTGCTCTTGAAAAATGAAACCAGAAAGTGTCTCTAAAGCCAATGGAGAAAGCCAAAGCAAAGGACACTACAGCATTTTTTTTCTGTGTATACATATATAATTCTAAATTATGGACTTTTACTGCTGAAAAGCATGCATATATAAATTCAGTTTTAAATTATGAAGATTTATGCATGAAGGAGCAGTATATTCCACACCTTCTACATTTCTAAATGTACTTTGGGCATTTTGGCATGGTAGAAAAATACATGAGCTTGTGTGCATATTACGTTGGCTAATATTGTTGTAGTCCATCTAATATATTTGTTTATATGTGCTGTAAATGGTTATTCAAAGGCAATTTGGTAAAATATCTATACCATGTGTTATCATATTTATTCAACTTTTGAATACCAGACATAAGAATCAGAAACTTTAATCATATGAAAAGTATATTCAGCACAGAAATCTATTACTGGTGCCATATTACAAGTTCTAATTCCTCTGAGTGTTTGGCTACACTTAAAGAGACTCTGCTGTCCATGAAAACCCCTACAACAAATGTTTTCTTCATTATCTGCCACTTAAAACCCAGGGACTGGTAATATTCAAGGAAATGCTTGTAATATCTGTATCATATGTCATAGACATATTATTTTTACCCCCACAGTGTTGCAGAATTCCTCAAGGAAGGAGGACATGATTTATATCTAGATATTGAACTACCCTGGCTGAGGATTGACCTGATGCCTTGTTGAGGCCCTGAAACCTGTGACACAGATAAATTTCCTTAGTAAGTTGTGGCACACTCAGAATTAGATATTAACGTGTTTGGGAAAAATAATGGAGTGTTGAAAGACACTGAACAGAGTTATTAATAGGCACGTGTTAGCCATCTTAATAGTAAACTAAATAAAGTGTGTTTGCATTCTCTCAGGTTTAGTCTGGTTGTTTCTCACCCGAGATTCCAAGGCTAGTTGGTTCGTGTGGGCACGAAGGGAGTGATTTTCCCTCTTGACCTCTGAAGGATTTAGGGTCTGCTGTCTGACTCTGTGTCTCTGTGTTCTGTGCTGAACTCGGTGCTCGGTGTTCGGCGCGAGAAGGATGTGGAGTCTCAAGGTCTTGGTTTTCTGGTTTCTCATGTTGTTTATTAGTTCTTATCTTACAATTCTCTGTGTCCAGCCAAG
>VWZU01006807.1:186419-216240 GCA_013397095.1 Sterrhoptilus dennistouni
CTATACTAACAGGGTCATTTCTACTCTGATCCAATCCACTGAAACTACTTTGTGCCCACATCACTACAGAAGATGGATGCCAAGGGAGAAGAAGAACCCAGGGCACCACCCTAAAATCACCATCTTGTCCCTTTGCATCTACATTCTAAAAACCCAAAACTACAAAATCTTCTGCACAGTGATAACTACACTACTCTCAGTAACACCTTTGTGACTTGCAATTCTTCTCTCTGTTAGATGTTTTTCTCATTGACCAAAATCAATGACTGTGTCTTCCTGGGCTCTGTGCCAGGCAAACCCCCCTGCACAGACCCCAGACCCTCTTTTTTGGGTCCCAGGCCTCTCTACCGAGGTCTGTGACTTCCCAGGGCGCCCACAGGGATGCCCTGGACTCCAACACATTCTTTCGTCTGCTGTGTGCCAATGAAAAGGTTATTACATGTATAAACTATGTAGAATTGTATAAAAGCCACCGTGCTGCACGTAATAAAGGGACAGCGTAGAAGTAACCACAGTGCTCAGACCTGCCTTGCTCCAGTCCAACCCTCTATTATTATTATTATTATTATTATTGGCATCCCTGGCTTCACCACAGTTTAGTTTAAAAAAAAATCACTGAAAGTAATGAAAGCACAGACGCACATATAAAAAAATATATGCGTGTGTGTGCATACCTGTGCATTTTCATCTTCTTTCCATAAAAATTTTAGGCAGGGTGAAGACCCAGTATTCCTATATATTAAGTTCAAAGATATCTACATTTTATTCCTATGTACTTGAATGAAGTGAGCTAGAACTTGATGCAAAAGCTTTTAATCTTTCATGGTATTATTTCATTGGAGAAAATAGTTTTCCACATGTTTCCTTATCTTTTGCTGCATTTTTTGCTTCACAAAACTTATGTTGTTGTTCCCTCTTCTGGACCCAGTCCCAGAGACCTGTTATTTCAAACCTCCTAAGCTTACAGAAAACTAAAATGTAGATATCTGTGTTCAGAAATGAGGCCGCCGAGGGAGAGTGTAAAGGAAGGAATGAGTTTCACAACCCCACAGAAAATGTTAAACTGACAATTTTGAGTGGCCAAAATAGTTTTGACAATATTTAATCTGTAAAAATACACGGTTTTTTCAGAACAAAGTCAAGTTGTTCTGCAGTGATTTATTGATTTTTATGAAGATTTCTGTAATGAGATTTTTGACAGTGTTTTGCTTCTGACCAGAAGGACTAACTTGAAAGTTGAGGATCAAGTAATCTGACTCTGTTTCACTCAAAATCATTAAATGTTTTGCTTTCATTCCAAGATAAAGTGAATTACTTTGCAAGCTGCTAAACACACATAAAATCTGTAGCATTACTATGCTAATAAGAGTCTCTCACAAGCAGAACACACATCACTTGAGGCTAAGGGATTTGGACCAATATAATAAAATCCAACCAAAACCCAATAAACAGTTCTTGAGCTTCCAGCTATTTTCTGTGTTTGAAGGAAGACATTCCATTTGATAAATCATATGCTTTTGTTCTGCACTGTGTTGAAAGACAATCCTGTACTGCATAATCCTGCTAGTTTCAGCTTGTTTCTTTTGTATCTATTACCTTTACTTTCTTCTTGAAATTATCTCTCTCAAAGTGATATCTCAGGGTCTCCACTCATTTTGGCCCTGCTTCTGTATCGTTTCATTTCTAATAGCCTTTCTCATTGACCTTTGCTCTTTAATTAGACGTCCACACCTGCTTTTTTATCTTGTGGCAATCTGCAAATCTCCACTTTACTAGCCTTTAAATATTCAGTATTTTCCTCTAGAATGTAGAAAAAGTTTAAGTGCTTGGAGGTACAAATTGTATGCAAGTTGTTAATGCAGGAATTATTGCTGCTAGTAGTAGAATTAATGAGACCTCTTTTGCTAAAGGAGAGATTACTTTTTTTGCCAAAACTGTATTTTCTCCAAAACTGTATTTTACTTGAAGAAGTTGCCACAAAGAAAATAATGAAGAAAAGCCTTCAGATAAGTTAAGGAATTCAAATATAAAGGTTTGATAGGTAGTAGTGTAGTTTTCCCAAAATATCTGAGCAAGTCATATATTGTAAAAGGAAGCTAGAAGAATGATTAATCTTATTTGTAGATATGTGTTGGAAAAAATCAGTAGTGCTGTGAAATCTTCTGCATTGTTGTGTCTGGAAAAGAATTACACCAGGTTTAGAATACTTTTTTTTTTTGGCAGTAAAAATAACAAGGTTAATGAACATACGTAACTAGCATTATACAAGTTGGTAAGAAAGAAAATTCAGTGCTCTCTGACACTGTCTTCTTTAATGACAGCCAAAGGACTATGCTAATTTACCTCCCAGATTTTCAGATGAGATTAAAGAAATAGTGATAACTGAAGAATGACAAGCAAATTGGTTTACTTTTCAAAAAACCCCAAAATAAAACCACACAAAAAACCCTACAGATCAACCAGCCAAATATGTTTTACATAAATTCTAACAAGTAACCAGATAATTGCTTTTATGATATTGATGAAGGATATCCAAAAAATTGTTAAAATTTGAAAAAAGGCCTAAATCCTCATGACACTATCAGAGCATGGAGAACTCTGAACTTTAAAACAGAATAAATTTCACAAAATTATCTGTTTGTATGTTCTGCAGGAGAAATCAAAAGCTACTGGAGAAATTATATTACTAAAGGTAATTGCTATGTTGGCATTTAAATTTTTTCACCACCTATATTTACTGCTACAATTTTTTGGTTACAGTTTGAAAGAAAAATTCTGTTAAATAACAATTTGACTCTTTAGGATAATAGTAATTATTTTCTTTCTAACTTCCCTGACATCTTCATATAAGCAAATGTTCAGAATCAAACACAATTGCCAGAATATACATCATAAAGTCCAATCTCATTCACAGCCTGAGGATGTGACATCCCAGTTAAATAAATGTTACTCAGTCACTACTTCAGCAGATCAGTGTGTAATCAGCTATGCAAACCACAAGTATATATAGTACCTGCCTTTAGAAACATTAACAGAATAATGTCTTAACAAACCTCTGTCAAAATGTATTTAAAATCAGTCTGCACTGATTCTAACACTCTCTAAACTAAAGTTTATAGTCAATGTTCAAAATGCAGAAAGTCGTTTTTGTGAAGTTCATATTCATCTGAGAAGTACTATCTAGGGAAAAATAAGGAATAATTTGTATTGAGAAAAAGCCTAGAAGACATTGTTCCAACTACTTCATACACAATTACAAATGCCTTAAGCAGGTGCTAAATTAGAAAAAAATGTCAGCTAAAAGTTAGACACATCAAGGCTAAAACTAAATATTTGTGTTATTTCATTCAATTGTACAGAAATATTTACTGGGAAGTCTATTAGTGCAGTTATTGCTAATAGAGATGTTTATTCCTCTAATTGAACTTTAAAAAAATTACAGTGTTGTAGATTTATAAAACTGGTAGCTTTATTAAGAACTTGCTTAGTACATTTACTTTAAAAAAATCTATATACATAAAACTGACAGCAGAGGAAGAAATAATGAATATATGATCCATCTTCATCTCTATGCAGATGAAGTGTATGTCCTTGATTTAACATTCACAGAAAATCAACGAACTTAAAGAGTAATATGAAAAAATATTTGTGTCAGCACTTTCAGAGTAATCATGTATTTCAATATAGCAGTACACAGTTTAATGAGAATGCCTTCAAAATAAATCAAAGCATTGGTGTTCTTTTTGAAAGGATCGCTCATCACGGAAACCTTCCAAAGAATAAAAGTAAATCCTGGCAAACAATAAGGAGATCTTCAAAGAAGAATGAAATGTGAACATAGGAAGATTTGTTTAGTGTTTCTATTCAATAATGTATTTACAATTAACAATATTTACATAGTTAATAAATTCTAGAGTGAAGCACAAGTTCAGAATCTGAAATCTGTTGACATTAAACAAAGCAGCTTTTGATTTACTACTCAGTTGAAAGAGATTGTTGTAAACAATCTACAAAGTGTCCAAGGTTATTTATCTTTTTTTTCTTCATTCATGTGTAATTTTGTTTCTATATTTATGAAGGAACCCAATTCTCTATAAATAAAAATGAACGGTAAACAAACATTGTAAGATTCATCTGGAATAGCATGTTATCTTCATCTTCCAACTTCTTTCTTGGTTTTATTTGCCTTTTGGAGGCTGCTGCTTTCTTACTTTCTTTAATACGTGCATTGACTAGTGCAATTCCTCTCCCTCTCAGATGTGGCATGAAATTTCATGTGTTCTGATAAGAAGTGAGTAGACACTCAAACTCAAATGCCCACAAGCTTACTTCTGACATTCTTTCATATTACTGTGATTTATGAAATATTTTCACAGTTCCTTCCTGGCTCCTTTAAAAGATTTTTTTTAATGGATTTACAATAAATTTGTTTAGTGGACTCATATTTTGACATAGTCAATTGTCACACATTTAACATCTCACACGATAAGAAAAGAAGCTTCTGAATAGTTTAAATTTTGGTCTGTATGAAAAACAGAGTGTTATTACAGTAATAGGATTGTAAGCAGTGATTGGATGATTAAAGAACCTAATTTATAGTTAGTCATCTTTTAAATACCATTATACTATCCTAAAAAATGCTCTTATTCCTGTCAGTATCTGGCTATCAGACTAAATGTTCTCTTGATGCATTGTCTAATTTGCCTAAAAAAAAGTGAGAATTGTATTTAACATCAAGAATATATAAATTGGTTCTTAAATATGTTATGAAAATAATTGAAGGATATATCAGACAATCAGTATATTGAAAATATTGGATGCAAATAAAATATTTACAGAATATAGAAGTAGGAGCCCCATATCTAACAATGTGTTACCTACCAACTTCATGCTCCACTGGTCTGAATTTCAGCTAAGAATTTTTAGAGTTTGGTTTTAGAGTTGGTTTAAAAGTTATCATTTAATGAGACTTTAAAACTAATTTCCATAATCCTCAAAGAAAATATCGTTCAACATTCAAAAGAGCTATCAGTATTCTTTTTCTAAGCTCATAAAGGGGGATGTTTATGACACCAAGATAAGAAAATAGAAATACAATAGTTAATCACTGTGTAATTACAAAATAGACTTTTCCTAAAGTCATGGCAGAGATACCTTGCAAGTGTTTATTTCACATTCATCTTTCCTATTTAACCGTTGTGCAGGAAATTCATACAGTCGACAGCAAATAAACTTCATAAAACTGAAGCAAACTTTGTAAAAGCAAATAATCTACCTTCTTAAAACATTTTGTTGGAGTTAATGTATTCACGTTGTGCAACATGTTCTTGTGAAACGGTAATTCTTTCAACAATCTTTGCTCAGAAAGATCCCAGGGCCTAATCACTGCCTTGAAATGCAGCCACTGTGCCAATGGATGCAAATTCATAATGTAAAAGTGACTTTAATTTTTACATATATACATACATACATACATATATATTTAACACTTAAACATTATTTCTTTGTAAAAACTGAGTGGGAAGATTTTTAATTGACATCCAAACAAGGTGCTTTCACTGCACATTGTTTCATTGGGTTGTCTTCCTGTTTTGTGGCCCATTATGGGGGACGTGGCCTTGAACTGTAACGCTGCATCTGTGAAGAACCAAAATGATAATCTTCAACATCTCTAGCTTCATGTGAAAACACTCCTGGTGTGTTTTGCTGCTTTCCCCAGAGCTGTTCACCAGTCTTCCTGAGAAAAGATCTGCAAAGAGATGAATCTGCCAGAATATACAGACAGCAAGTTACAAATACAGCCATGGGTTAGGATGTCAGCAGACTGTAGCTGGCTAAAAGTGAATCATATTTCTAACTCCATGTTACTGGAAAGGCTACTATATCTTCCTTTCTTTTTTTCTGCTGACACATTTGAAGGAGAACATCAAGGCAGACATATGGATCCTGGGAGGGATTCTCCGCCCTGGGCCCAAATCAATGGCTGAGCAACAACTGCAACTTATCAAACTCATTCCTGTTACTGATGTCCCAGGCAGGCACATTTCCTCTCAGTTTCTTTCCTGCTTTTTCAATGAATCAAGGGGGAAAAAAAACAGTCCTTAAGGTAGAGTAAGCACATAGAAATGATCTTCTACTGCTGAATTACCTTTTGGCAAAAAAGGCTAAAAAGACAAATGAAAACATCAGCTGAGGATAAGTTTGAAGACCAATGTGTAAATAGGGTGAATCATGTCACTGTTTCCCCCACAAATATTTTTTATGAATGAATTGAACATAAAATTGAACATAAAAGATTAAACTACTTCCCCAAATTGTTTAGACTTTGGCAGACAATCAGGCCAAAACACTGAAGGGCAAAAAGGAATTTATTTATTTATTTTATTTTAAATAGTCTATTTAAAAGACTTTTTAAAGAAACCTTTTTTAACTGTAGAAACCTTTTTAACTGTAGTATTCTCAAAACCTGAATGATTCCTTACAATTAGATAAAAAAATATGTAATTGTTTGACTACAGAAGCCCACATGTTGGCATAAAAATGACCCCAGAAAATCTATTTCAGGAATTCCTGAAGGAGTAAAATAGCTTTATAGTTGCTGACTTTTCCATTTCATTCTGTCATGGAATGCCCTTGTCAGCATACATTTTCTTTATGCTTATTGTTAGACATGTGTGCAAATGCTGATGGAAAACCAGATGTGTTTGGCCTTTTGAAGAATTCACACTATTCGAACTTTCCTGAAAGCATTTAAGTTTTCATTTTCCCTGTCTGACAGCTTGTTGAAAATTCCTGTGAGGTAAAGTCAAGAACAGAGAAATTTTAGAGGTGATATAAGTGGCATTTCAAGATTCAAGGGATATCTTCTGTGCCAAGACAGAGGGAGAGCACATTGAGGGCTATTAGAAGTGTGAAACATTATTCTGAGAGTCCACCAAAGACCACTGTATAAAAACCTGAAGTCTAGGATTTATTACACTGGATGATGACATGACTTGAAGTTTGTCCACAGGCTGAAGGTGGGTGAAACAGGTCTTGAAAAGGAGTCAGAGACTTCAAGCTTTTACTGCTTGAAAGAAGTAAAAATGGGACATGATCCATTGTGTAGATAAAGTCAGAGCAAATCCCAGATTTACTGGAGAGAGCAGTGCTCCTGTCCATGGCCCCTGGGTAAAGCTGTTTAGTACATGATACACTTTGACAACCTGGCACGTGTGATTGCAGATTAGAGGCAGCCCATTCACCTGAAGGTCAGGCTGCTGAAACATTCCTGTGACAACCAGCATCTAAAATTCTTTGTCCCAGTGGAGCACCTTTCTGGTGTCCTCACTAAACACACCAACATACTAATAAACTTATTTCTAATACAAAACTGTGTGTGAGATTAAACCCTCTGAACTTCTGATTATCCTGAAATGATCTGATAACTAACTTTGGGGTGAATTGCTCAGACAGGGATGCATGAGGCAAGGGAAGAAAAAGTATAAGGTACAATGTGTAATACATATTTCCACCCTGGTATCTTCTTAATCCTAGAAAGACTTGTCAGACTGCATCAGTACAAGAAGTGTGTGCTCCTAGTGCTGGATGTGTTAGGCACTAGGGCTGGTATCACAGTGGGAGTTCTGCCTCCCATTACAGAAAACAGACTGAAGCACCTTTCTTAGTCACTACCTGTCCCAACAACCACAGAAGATACCATTTCTGTGTGGATACTCAGAGAAAAATGCCTTCTCCTCACAAGATAACACGCTGTAGGTCTATTTAGTACCCTTAATGAGTAAGGTCAGGCGTAGTCACTAGTTGGTGTGAGTAGCAAAGGATTTGGGGATGTTTGGCAAGTCCCAGTCATTTCCTGCTCAGAGCTGCTATGGATGTGGGCAGGAGGAGTTGTATGAACATTGGGTCCTGCTGACACAAAACTTGCCTTGAGAATAGAAACCTAAACTCAAGCACATTATCAAAATCAGGTTTGAAACACCTAGTAGAAAAATCCCTGAAATTTATTAATTTTGTTACAAGCAGCCATTTTATGACTTCTACCTTTATCATTACTGCACATTACAAAGTTTTTTCACACAGTCTTTTGTCCTTTTAATCTGAAACCATCATGGATTTCGTTTTTACACTAAAGTTCCTGAATTCTCATGCTTTCATCACAAAATATGTAGCTTTTTAATTTTACTTGTCTTTGTTTTCAAAACTAATCAGTGTTAAAAATAAATGCCTAATATATTCAAAGAATACTAATTGCAATATTATATGCTGTTTGCAGCGGGTAATTTTACAGGTAAGTACTTGAATGCTATGATAATAATATGTCAAATAGTATGTCTTTAACTGTTAGCATAAAGCCACTCATTATTTTCCTGAGAATAACTGCAATTAGATTTTGGGCTCTTCTAGTCTGTGAAGCCAACTGATTTTTAAGTTTTGCATTTTTTATATAATTTGGTTTTAAATTAAACCATCAAGGGCTTTACTGTCTTTTGCAGATGTTGTCCAATAAGCATACTAAGTTAAGAAATCAATATATATAATAAATATCACACATCTGTAGCATCTAGAGACATTTGCCAAAGAATAAAACACCAATTAAAAGGTATTCTTCATAGAGAGCTTTCATAAAAAATCCCTGAAGATGTCAGTGATGAATAAATGCCTTAGGTTTAATATTTAGGGAAGCAGGCATCTCAAAGAGCAAGTGCATCATGCTCTAGAGAAGAATAAGCTCAAATTAATAGATTCAGCAAAAATTAGTTCAAGATTTGATCTGGTGCTAAAAACATCTAAATATAATTTGCCATGAGAAGAGGAGAACAATGCCACCAGTTCAAAATAAATGCTGAGGTATTTCCCAGCAAATTATTCACAAAAATGTAGTTAAGATTTCATACAAAGCATGCATATACTTTCTCAAAAGGTGCTTTTTTTTTTACATCTATCAGTTAACATTATCAATTTAGCTGTCTTGTAAATTTTAAAGTGATTTTCTTCAAAATGAGTCTGCCGAATAATGTAGATATAAATAGATGTCAAAGTCAGTGATGAAACTAAAAAGCCCAGATCTGGGGGCTTGGGAAATAAAAGATGAAAATAAAAGTTTTTTTTGATGCATGTATTTGTTTCCAATAACCCGCAGTCACAAAACTGAAGGATGTAACAGATGCTAATTAACCAAGAAGACAACAGGAATAACACAAATGTTGATGGCTGTCTATGGAAGCATAAGCTCAGCTGAGATGACAGAATTCACCAAGAGTAGCCACCTGTTTCTGTTTGGTGATAGGACTGTTGTGGTTTGAAAGAAAAATGAATGAGAGGCTCCAAGTCAGAAATATATTTTAATAAGAAAAAAGGTAAAAAGGTAAAAATAAAATAAAATAAATGGGATAACAGAAAGGACCACTGACAGAGTCAGAATACAACCTGAGCAGGGTGGTGGAAGCAGTCCAGGTGAGGGGCTCTTCCTGAAGCAGTGATCCTGTAGAAAGGTCTGGTAGCTCTGGTCCTCTGGGAATCCAGTAGGTAAGGGCTCCTTGTCCTGTCTCAAATCCCAGATTATATCCAGGTGAGAATGCTTGGCTCCTCCCCCTGGGCAGAGCATCTCACAATTCGGTGATGAGTTGTGCAGTGGGTCTTTGATGGCCCATTAAACAGAGATAACTCCTGGAGGGAGTTACCTGTGACTCATGGGCATGGCGTTGATGGGCCATTAGCAGAAGACAGCCCAACACTAGAGCACTGCCCTACTTGGTTTTAACAGTTCATGAAGATGGTGATAGAGCAAATACTTTGTGTACATCCCACACTACAACCCAGGACAAGGACAAAATATATATCGTTCATGAAAACAATGCTTTCCTATCATTGTTATAATGTCAAGAACTCTGTTGCACTTTGATACCTTCTTTTCCAAATGTCTCTTACATTAACTTTTCTACAGATAAGAGAACAGTATGGCAACTAAGCTGACAATTTTGTGCAACTTTTACATGTACTACATAAAATTATACCTGAACTTGGTTTTTGATGTAACAGAGAGAAAATTACTCAAGGTTTAAGAGATATCTGTGCATAGATAAAAGGAATATAATTTTATTGCACCTAGTAAATTACTTCTGAGAGTGCTAAAGTTCTCTTACTAATTCCCACTTTTATTGAGTCCTTCAATCTATTAGGAAGAATAGCATTCCCAACTTCTGGGTATTGATGTGAGAAGTGGATTAATTAAAAGTTATTTCTTCTCAAAATTTCCTGAAGGTGCATAAAAAAGCACATGTATTTTTCTATAAGAAACATATATTTAGTTTTAGAGGGTGCACAGGAATCATATGTTTCCATTTTCCAAACTATTTAATAATTTAGAAAATAGCTTCTTGGTTCCATCTGTAGGGATGAGTTCTAAGGATTTTTGATGCATTGTTAGAAAGCATCATACTGTTAGTTCCTTTCTGTTTAACAGGGCTTCTTAAAGCTATGATGAGAGGTTAAGTAGTATCAAAAATCTATTTTCCTTAGTCCTTATTGTATGCTTACAGTTTTTATTACTTATATAAGGGTCTAACTGAAACAGTTTCAATCATTTTATTTTTGTCTCACAATGAGATTTTTATATGTTTACTATTTCTTCTTATGATCCCCTGCATGTTCATTTTCCTGACAGGGATCACTACCCCATCAATAACACGGAAAGAAAAAGGCAGGCACAGCTTTAGAAAAAAAATCTTCATTGATCATAACAAGAGGCCAGAGTTACATGCTGAGAAGTTTGGGTTTACCTGGAAAAAACCTGACTGCCCATTCTCTCCCCTGAGGTTGAGGTAATACAACCAGCTCCTCACAAGCCTCCAGTTTTTTTATCTACACTTCAAGTCATCATTTTAGAGCCAGAACTGATTATACCAGCTTTTGTATTTTAACTTTTTTTACTAAGATGAGTTTTAGTACGTGTAGCAGTGATGGCTGCAAACATTTTGTTTATACAGCTGTCTTCATTACTACTATCATGAGAGAAATTTGCCCATAAAGGATGGAAAGTCTTAAAACCCAAAGAATATATAGACTGTTGCCAGGTTACATAAAGTAGAAATTCTCTTATCCATGGTTACGCTGTTGTGGCGAAGGGGGCTGGGGCAGAGCTGGTGTCCAACATATACTTTCATGTAATACACCACCTACACAGCTATTTGCAGAACTCAGAATTTGGATTCCAGATCTAAATATTTGATCAGATTACTGAACTATTTGAAGTTCAGAGAAATTATGTCTATAAATAAAATACCGATAGCAGCTACCATACTTAAAACAATTTAGGCAGTCAGTAAGGCTGATGTGAGAGTGCAGATCCAACACAAATGATTCCTTGATTGACAAAAGCAGATCTACTGCAATTAGCACAATATAATAGCAGAGCCTGTGCCAAATTTCTTTCAGAGAGACACATATAGGGCAAATTTGTTCATAACAACTTCAGAATCATCTAGTATATTTTCAGTCTCTTATAAGCCTATTTACTGAGTATTGTCATAATCCTATTCTCCATTTCTCTGTAGCTATAGCTGTTCAGTAAAGGCTATTCTCCCATACGGTGGTGTTTTTTGGTTTTTGGGGGTTTTTTTGGGTTTTTTTGGTCTTCTGCTTCTGTCTACTTGTCAATTATACACAGCCTGAGAAAATGAATAATTACTTTGGTTATTAGTGCCTCTGAGTCTTCTCAGACTCAGAATAGAATAGAAGATTAAGAAAGATCTACATACCAGTGAATCACTTCAGTTTCCAGACCTTTAGTTACACTACAATTTTTATTTTATATATGTGTCCTCTTGTGAAGTAAATGTTGACTTACAGAAAAATATGCCATCATTTTTTGTGGGTCTATTAGGCTTCTGTGCAAGTAGTACCAGTATTGAATCTGATTCCTATAGTGATTAATGTAAGAGTAGTTCTTAGGCTTTGGGATTTCAGTCATAAAGTATTCTCCTGGTGCATCTTTTAATTCTACTTTAAAAAGAAGTTTTAAATCAAAATAATATATTTTGCCTAAACTGTCAACCCCCCTGTGCCAAACATGCAAAATAGTCCACTATTAAAAGACCCAGACAAAGAAATATACCCAAGCAGAAACATGTTGCCCATTAACAAAGAAAAAATAATGTTGGACCAATGCAGGCAGTTAACTTGCATTATAATCAATTCTGCAAGTGATAAAAAACGTATCAGAGTGGATGTTTAAAGTGTGTATTTATTGAATGACCAAAGTTAAATCTCTCAGAATAACATTCACATTACCCTGCCTACTTGGAATAAGATGTCTCAAATAAATAATATGGAATGTTTACAGAGAAGAATATATAACATCTTTTCTATCTATTGAATTTTTGCTGTTAAGTAGCAGTTTGAATTGTGCATCCCTTTTTAAATTTGTTTCTTTGCTTGTGCTAAAAATATTTCTTTCCTAATACTCTTGGACAAGATATGTAAAGGACTGGGTCTATGTTTGTGTATCATGCAAAGTCCTGATGCATTCCAGATTTGCTCTCATTCTCATCTCAAAGCAAAATCATTATTTCTTTTATATTCTTGATTTCTGAATGGACAAATATAAATGAGAATTTCCCAATCCTTCTTTTTTATTCATGTAAACCTGCAGGTGTTTATGAAAGTGCAGACTACATGTCATGATGTGACTACTGTTCTGGGGTATACTAGATATATGATTTTATTACTTGTTCATCTTGCAAATTCCATCATCTGTTTCATGGACAAGCACTTTAACAATTAGTTTCACATGCAAAAGTCAAAGCTCTTTCTCATCCAGTTATCCAGCTAACCATGTTGTAGTTTTGGAGTGTTATTTATTACATTTAAAAAGAATAAGTGAAAAGCTCTTGTTCCCATTTTTGATTTACCTGTGTGGTTAAAACCCTCAATGAAAAGTGAATTTGCGTTTAAGGTACCTATGAGAAAAGGTTAAATTACAGTTTATGGTAAACCCAGTCTCAGATTTTCACATTTGAGCTTGCCTCTTGTAAGCAAGATTCAAACAAAAGTTGTCTCACTACATGCTGCTTTGTTTTCTCATCTCTGGACCCCAGCTATGCCATGTTCTTTCTGCCAGTCTTTGCTCCTCAGTGGAAGGACTCCTCACACTCTTTCCCTGCCCCATTGTGGCTCCCCTCCCATGGAAGTCAGTCCTCCACAAACTTCTCCTTCCCACAGGCTGCACTTATTCACAAACTACTCCATCTTGTGTCTCTTCCATGGGGTGCAGCTCTTCTGGACTGAGGTGCTCCAGTGGAGGACCCCCCTAGAGTCACAATGTAGGTCCCTTTCCACGGGCTGCAATCCTTCCAGGACAGCCTGCTCCTCTGTGGGTCCTTTACAACATCACAAATCCCACCAGGAAACTGCTGCAGTTTGCAAGTGCACAGGTCCTTGCCAGGAGCCTGCTCCAGTGTGAGCCCCTTCCACAGGCTCCTGGTGGATCTCTGCATCCCCTTGGGCTGCAGGGCAGAGCTGCCTCACCTTGGGCTGCACCATGGGCTGCCGGGAATCTCAGCTTCCAAGCCTGGAGCACCTCCTGCCCCTCCTTCACTAACTGTGGTGTCAGACACAAGCTGACATATGCAGATATAGCTATTCCAATCACATATGCTTGCTCCTCTGTTTTCTGTCTGCAATTACTTCTGGGCAATAACTTTGCTTTTCTTCTCAAACATGTTATCCCACAGGTGCTCCTGTCTTCTCTGAATGACTCACCCTTGGCCAGCAGTGTCCGTCTCCTGTCGCCACGCCGGCTACAAAAACATTGACACACAAGTACAATGCATTAAGAAATGCACTTTATTCCACTGAAGAATTTTCCCTGTGATGATACACAAAATAGTTTAGGTATAAAGAACAAACTGTCACAGAACATTTTCTCATCAAGTTGGTCAAAATATATTTTTTCTTTTACTCAAAATATTAGCTTGGTCAGGATATCTCAAGGTTTAGTCTGTCCATTATTTATTATAAATTTTAAGCACAGCATAATTGTAAAATTTCTTTCATTTTAAAATTAAAGTCTCTATGAATGTTCAGTAATTCCAATGTAAATCATCCTGTTTAGTTGGTTTAAAAAACAGACTTAGCTGCCCTGTATATAGGTGAATTTACACTAGAGATTTTACTAGTGTAATTATTTAATCAAAAAATCACATACCATCCAATTATTATTCTGGTAGTGAACATTTTCTATATAGATCAGACAATTCATTTTATTGGCAGGTAGAGCAAAGAAGTCAGCTTTGCCTGTTGCTATAGATTCATGGACTGTAGCCATAAAAGTCCACTTAATCATCCAGCATATTTTTTTTGTGTAATGAAAAACTTTAAATTAATTCCTGCTTGAGTTAGAGCAACATGGGGGAACCAACTTGCATTTAAGAATTTAAGAATAACAAATTCTTACCACTTCATTAAAATATGTCTCATGCTACTCTTAAAACTATTTTATTTATTATTTGAATATATCTAGCTTCACCTACAAGCCATCTGACAGTTTTAGTAATTTTTCTGATAGATGGAAGAAACTTCTCTTGCCAATCAACTGTACCCTTTAATTATAAAACCTAGTTGCTAACAAAATTAATTTTCCACTTCTTTATCTATTTCTGCTGTTATTTTAACCTGTTCCATTTAAGACATGTTTGATGAAAACTCCAAAACTAGGTGTTACCGACATAAAATTATAGCAGTCTAAGATAAGAAAGCATGGAGATTTTCCAGAAATATTAGATCACAGTAGCTTTATTTATAAATTCACAGATTACATTATTACATCCTAGGAGATACAGCATAACAGTCAATGTATATTCTCAACCAATTATTCAAATTACACAAACTATTTCTCAGATCTCTGCTTTACATGACAGTGTCCACCTGCTGTAAATAAAGCCTAAATTTTTTTTGTATATTTTTACTGTATGTTTAAATATAATTAACTATATTCATTGGGTAGACCAAAACTTACTGAAAATCAGAGTTCATAATATTGGTAACTGGTCTCGTTCAACTATTTCAGCCACATTTCTCTTTGCATGTTCAATGAGGAGTAATGCTTCCCTACCAGACATAGATAACAAACAACAGCAAAACAAAAAAATATAAAATCTGATAGGGTCCTGCTAGAAACTTAACTACTAAGAGTTTTTCAACTCTCTGTTAAAGCTTTCTACCTAGACAGTTTTACATCTATTTATTGTGTGTGAGACTGATTTTGTGCCTTCATTTTTTATTAGACAGCATGTGGTGTCATATCAAGAGAAAAACTTCTGGTGCAACGGGTGCATTTCATCAATTCCATTTTAATTGTTGACAAAAATTGTAATGTTGAAAAAGTTGTCAAGCCAGTTTGATGAGATTTATTTTCCATAAACCCATTTTGACTGGCATTAATTATATTTACCTCCTTCATTTCTTTATTAATCAAGTGTTCTCTCAGCCTCTTTCCATTACTTTGTCTGAGATCAATGTCAGACTGACAGGCCTAACATCACCCAGGTCAAGCAACTCACCTTTCTCGAATGTTATCACAATATCATCCTTCTTTCAATCTCTAGAGAACTGCCCCAGTGTTACAAAACTTACGGAAAATCAATGTTAATAGTGCAGAATATTCATTGGTCAGATATTTGGCTGCAAGTTAAGTAAACTCTTGATTAAAACCCATTAAACTTTAGCACAAGCTGTGCAACATTAACCCAATAATCAAGGAAGAAAGAGTACCTTTTTTCAAGTCATCAAAATACAACATCTGGTATTTTCATAAGAACAGAAAATGTAAGAGTTATTATTAATGGACAAGAGTTGCAATTATAATTGTTTCTGACACACACAAAACCTCCTCCTTTTTAGCCTTATATTGGCTACCTTTCTCCATGTGTAGTCCCAATTTTCTTTCAAATTCCTAGCTTCTGATTTGTATTCTTCCATTTGTAACACTGAGATGTCTTAATTAATAATTAGATGCATGTTTTGGAGTCTCTGTATCTCAAGATATACAAAATAGCTCTAAGTGCTTGATCAAGGGGTTGAACTGGATTCCCTCCAGCAGTTCCCTCGCTTCCTTAACCATTCTCTGATTCTATGGTCATATGAAGATAAAACTTAATATATTTCCCTTGTGTCAAATCTAACAAATTTTTAGTAAGGAAGTTGCCATTTATGTTTTTTCTTATTTCAATTAATATTTTATTTTGATCTTTGAGCTATATCCAGTATTTGAAAGCTCCACTGAACCCCTCTTTCACAAGCAGAGGTTTTTCCACCAAGTTGTGTAAATTCTCAGTTACAGAGTCAGTCACCCTCTTCAACAGAGAAATTTGATGGTCTGTGTCAGTTACATGTATTTCCAAATTAATGGACTAAATTCATTAGTTAATTGTTGCTCCTGAGCTGTAGCAGGGTACTTTTCAAAAATGGTCTCATTTTTCTGCCTACTCAGGTCTCTCCTTCAGTACTATGAAATTTATTCAAGGATGAACTATGAAGATAACTTTACTTGAAAAGTTTACAAAGTCTTGTTTACAAAGTTATGCCAAGAAAAATATGTATGTTTATAGAGAGAATATCACTTATAAACTATATTTAAATAAAACATACATAGGGTATGGATTCAGTTCCTGATGATTAAGACAGTCTATGTAGGTCCATACATGTAGTTTTCTGCCTCTGTGCTAAATATAGACCTGTGTACTACCCAAAACAGCCCAAGAGGCTCATGTCAATTGTGCCTAAGAGCCTTCAGGTTACTCAAGGCATCCTGACATGCTCTGACATGTTATTCACAGGAAAACCATGATCTCAAGCCCCTGGAAAACTCTGCACACACAGAGCACTGAGGTTTTAGCCACCATAAACGATGGAGTCTTGTTTCAACACATGTCCAGTGCCATCCAAGCTGCTCTAAGCCGTCTCTTTCTCAAGTTTTAGAAATTTGTGTCTTGAAGTGTGGAGCAACGAAAACTAGAATGAAGCACTCAATCATCCGGGTCCTCCTTTTCTGGAGAGAGGTTCTCCTTTTCTGCTCCATTCTTCCTTCATTTAAAAGCATTTCAACCACTTCTGAAAAAGAGAAAACATTCATTTTTCTTAAATTAAATTAATATTTATACAAGTTTACTCATAAATATTCCTATGGAGCAATTATAATAATTTCTATGCAATTATCAAGTCCTTGAATGAATAATTCTTAGTAATATATATATGACTGATATTCTCTCCTTTGAACTCAAAATATTTCTTCCCTGGCACATTTTCTCAGTACCCAAAAAAAGGTTGTTTTGGCAGAAGAAAATTGTGCATCACCACTGTGGCCTTTTTACTTAATTGATGTATATGTACAAATGTTATTTATATATTTAAGTTTTCAAATAAAAGTTTTTGAGTAATTTAGCAGAGTCTTTGAAGCAGTAGTTCAAGATTAATTTCTAATTTCAGCTTCCTGGAGAGGTTACTGTTTTTAGATAATGAAAACTGTCTTTTCTTATTATATGTCAACATAATTTTTTTCATATTATAATTCTGGCATTTCAAATTCAGAATTTTCTTCGTATCTCCATCTCTGCATTTTAATTGGATGAGACAATCCAGCAGATTAGAACAAAAATGCCAACTTGTATTTCTAACCTTATTATTTTAAAACTCTGAAGAACCATATGATTTTGGCATTACTGCAGTGCTGTTGTTTCACTGCATAACCAAGAGAGACAAAGTGAATTTACTGCTATTTGGAGTATTTGACAAATACTAAAGGAAAATTGCTATATAAGCAATGCATAAATACAATCAAGCAATTTATTTCTCATTTTCTAAGAAGCAATTTGATAAGAAAATGTTTGCAGAATTAAGTGAATGGCTGCATTATACATGTTAGTAAACAGATTGGATTATTTCCTTCTTTCTCCTTGTGATAAGCAACTATGCACTTCCCTAGGTGTGACTTTATTGGTGTATGAATAATTCAGCTTTTTCAACTAACTTATCTCAAGAATGAGAGCTATTCTACACTTTTTCTTTGCCTTTCCTGCTATGCCCTTTGTCAATTCTTCATTATGAAGTAAATCGTTGAAATATAGACAAAAGGGAGATAAAAATTCCTCAAGGCACAGTGAGTGAAACAAAGGAATATTCAGTTTGCAGAAGTTATTCTTGATTTATTCTTGACAGTTGTAATTGAATTAGATTTCTAGGGGAAATAGCAAATGTTGATTAGAGATGGCAAGCCGCTTTTGACAGTTTTTGTAGCTTCAACATACTGTATATCAGTAATATATGAATGGATATTATATTACCAAATTCATTAGTTAAAATTGACATTTATGCTTGTCAAGTAGTCAAAATTCAGGTTGAAATTATAGCTGCTCATGTAAGCTATGATTACATCATCATTCATGGAATTTCAGTGATACAGTGTAACAGAGAGACCTGGAATTCAAAAAAAAATTTTGAATAGATTGAATAGATATTTTCTGCAAAATGATAATTCAGGTCAACATTACTATATGCAATAAAAAGGTGAGTATAATTAATTTCATGCTTAGGTTTTCACATAATTTATTTTTATTTGAATGAGAAAAACAAGGCTTTTTTCAACATTTCAGTAGTGTGTTCAACAAATAAAAAAAGTCAGTAAGTCTCACAGAGTTGTTATTGTATATAGTAAAACCTTTATCTCATAGAAGTAGTAGTTAGTTAATAATTTAGCTGGAAATTAGAGCTTCATTGGTCATTTTCCTCAGCTTGTGAATTTAAAATATCCTCTGCTTCAGGATATCAAACACATTTGGATATATAAAGAAGCACACTGGTTCCCAGACATGTTTTAGATAAGAGCTGTATGAAGCTAGACTTGTGAGAAATAAGTTACCTTTTCTGCAGTCAGAACAAATTAGTCCCCTGTTTGTTAAAGCTCATTTGAAAACTTTTTCTTAGTCTTGTCTGGTTTTTTGGTGATATTCTGGAAACAAAATGTCATCATATAAAAAACTGCTAGCATTCCTTGAGTCCAGAAACTCCCAAGGCCTGTGTTAAATATATCTCTGATGATGACTAATTATATACACTAATTTGGCTCATATAATATCATAAGAAAAGTCAAATGAAAACATTCTGCAGCACAGACTCTAGTCTAAAGTCTTTGAAGATGTTCACACATACATTTTACAATTCTTTCTGCATACTTCAACTGCTTAAAAGTTGACCTTACAGAAAGCCTTTGGGGTAAAATATGTGAATGTTAATAATCCCCTAAACACTTATTTACATTATAAACTCTTAAAGCTTCAAAGGAACTGTCACAGGCTCCTCTCCCAAACATTTCAGTCCCATGTCCATTCATCATTTGCTTTTATCATGCAAATTCTCAGACAGAAAGAAAATTCCAGTCTGAATGAGACATTGGCACTTAGAACAAATATGGTTTTTCTTTTTCCAGTGAGTGAGTAATGTTCTTTAATTTCAGCCTTTGTTAAGATAATTTCAATCACAATTTTACAGATTCCAGATATAAAAGCCATGAATTTTGTGTGAGTTCTGTAAAGTTAATATGTTCAGTGTAAGCATGACAGAGCCTTGCCAGGAGCTCCAGTTAGGAGGGAACCTCAGGATTGTTTTGCACAAGAGCAGTAGGCACAGTCTCTTCAAGGAAAAGTTTACAGTCCAATTTAAATCACAAAGCTACTACTGAGTACAACAGATTGAAGGAGAAAAGTGTTGACGAAATAATGTTTAGAGCTGCTAAAAGCTGTTCGTCAGAATATTTTTCTTGCAAAGTGTTTTTCTAATCACAGTGTTAGCGAATGTGAGATAATGCAGTCTTAGATTAAATTTGAGTCACTAGTATTTTTTAAATTAAACTTCCCATAAAAAGATCTAGTCAAGTAGTTATTTATTATATATATATATATACTTTATTTTGTAATTTCTTTCTTTTTTTTGCATTTTTAGTATATTTCTTTTATTAATTCTATATTTTATGTATTTAGTAATAGTAACAGACAGTATTTAGTACCACTCCTGAATGGCACAATAAATAGTTTAAATGTGTTACTGGCTTTTAGGTAATCCTCTACATCTTCAATGCTACCTTAATTGAGTTATCTGTTTTTCTAGAGTAGGATATATTCTGTTCATGGATTGTCAGATTGTTTCATTAGAGCACAAACAAGAGTTCTGCTCTAGAAAATAAGAAAATCTCTTCAGGTACTGACTGGAGGTATGGCTGTCTCAAACAGCTTCTATACCAGTCCAGAATATTTTTTGCAGGATATTAGAAATTATGTCATGTTCACAACAGCTTGTCTGAACCCACATTGTTAAGAATTTGGTCTTAAACATAAAAGGTTCAAAGTTGTGGCAAAAACACACACAAATTCTCTTTATCTTTCTTTACAAATGTACAGATTCTTGAAAATCCTTGCTGTTCAGGTATGAGCTTCCTTTCAGGAACTTTAATAGAAAATAAAGAAGAGAGAAAAAATTCTAAAGGAAGAACTTTGCCATATGTTTTCTCATAGCTCCATTTTTCTCTGATTGTCACAAAGAAGAAGGTCATAGTTTATTGTTTTATTTCTGTATCTTAGAAGAGAAAAATGCAATTCAAATCTCTTTCAGCTTATCAGAAAGTTGAAAATTAAGCAAAATTTACATACATTATTTGACTGCATCATGCACTACATAAGATATTGAAATGTTTTATAGAAATCTCACAGAATCAGAAAACAGTCATATTCTGCAACAAGAAATAAAAACCAAGCATACTTGGTTTTACATTCTTCTAATTCACAAAGGATTTCCAAACAAAGATATAAATCATGCTGCATATCTAGAACACAAACACTGTTAAAGGAAATGGTTTAAAGTGAAACAAACTCATCACAGACAATTGTCATTTCGGTCTAAGTAAATTTAGCATTCTAGGTTAAAAATAGAGATAAATAAATCACCTTACTCTGAGTACCTCTGATCTGCAAGTTCCTTGCAAGCATCTAGTCACAAAACTCAGCATTTGGAGCATTCTTGGGAGTGCAGGTGTGGTGTGTGAGCACAGAGATGTAAATTGTAATCTCTGTTAGGAAACCCTCATTACAGTGGTTTAGCATGTTTCCCAAAATTCCAGATTGTGAGAAAACAGTATAGCTATTTTAAATAGCATTTGATTTGTGATTTAGAAAATATCTAACAGAATACTATGATTTAGAACATGTTTGCTAGGAATATAAGGTTGATCAATTTTAAACTAATCTAGGAAAAAAAGTGTTACAGCTTGTGACATCAGCAGCACCATTTCAGTGTTACCATTTTTTTATGATTTCTGTGCTCTGTATTGGGGAATAACATTTAGTGTACTTTAGAATTTGTTTCATCATCTTGTAGTCAGTGATTACTAAGACAGACTATTAAGTTTTTAAAAAATTTTAAGGTCTAAAATTATATTACTTTCAATTGCTAGAATATTCCACTGAAACGAGTAATAGAAAAAATGAAATAGCTCTTGGAAAACGAAAACTGAAAAAAAAAAAAGTAAAGCAATAAAGAGGTCTAAAAGGAAGAGGTTATAAGAGCAAACAACTCTGAACTACAAACATTTCTGAATAAAGAGATCTGCAGAAGAGCAGTGTGCATGCTGAAGTCCAATATCAAAGAAAAATGTCCTTCTGAGCACATTCAGTGCCTGACTTTGCCTGAATACTGGATGAAAAGAGAAATGTGGCAGTTTTACAATGTGCAAATATAGCTGTATTGCAGCTTGGAACTTATTGACCATTGTGCTTATTGTGGGACACTGCATTAGCATTGATTAATGAGGTTTGTTGAAAAATATTCCGTTAGTAACAAATAATTAGTGGAAGGAGATTACCAAGTTCTTCCATCTCTCTATGCTCTCCATTCATTTAGTCAATTTTGAATGCCTCTTAATTTAGTCCTGGCTCTCAAAACAATTGCCACAATCATTCTAAGTCTACTTTTCTGGGTAGTACCTGTCATTCATTAGATGTCAGATATGGTGTATCTTACAATTGTTTTTATTTTTGAAAATATTTTGAGGTCAATGAACCATATCATATTCATGATGGGAATATTAGGCATTTCTGTCATTTTATATCAAAATGAGAAATACTAGTTCTGGATATTTTAATTTATTTGTCTCTCTGTAACATATATTTCCCCAGCAAATTAATTTGTAATTAGACTTCTCCAATGTGAGCATCTGATTCAGTTATCACACTCACATAACGGAATCAACAAGAGAAAATAAACTGAAAAATTAAAAAAAAAATCTCGTATGCTTTAGCCTGAAAAATATGGGGAATTGCTGATAAAACAAGATTTATGTTGCAGTGGGTGAAAAATTGTTAGAACACATCTTCAGAAAGTTAACACATGCAAGAAGTTTCTGTCTTCATACCCTGTAATTTAAAAATTATTTCCACTGCACTTGCAATTGAGGTAATGATACTTGAATTGAGTGTGGGCAAACTGACTGGAAAAAACATTGACAGATAGAGGAAAGCTGTATATAACCTTGTCAGCAGTGTGGCACAAGGTCAAATTTTGACTCTTATAGATTGACTGCATAAAACTGTAATTGTTAAACAGTTCCACAATGTTGGTAACTTTGTCCATCCTATTTCACTTATTTTGAATCAATATAATTATATTGCAGCCATTGAAAAGGAAGTTTGCCTCTGTATTTACAATCTTTTTCTTCCTCCAAGATATTTTTGATTGGATCTGTAATAAATAGATAAATTCAATTTTCAAGTTAAGTTATTATAAAAGAATAATTAACAACTGACAATTATTTCTGCTACTGTTTCTGGACTTTTAACACCTAGAATTTCCACAGTATCTGAGGCTCTGTTGTGCAAATCTTCAGCCAACTATTAACTTTCAGAATTAATTAGATCACTATTTCAGATAAACTCTTAAAGCTTCACAGTAAAACACACCTGGTTTTCCATACCTCTGGGTACAGACAGCTTCAATGAATGCAGAAGTACCCAGAACTCCCAACATTTTGTGGCCCTGCTTCCTGGTTCGTTTCTTAGTTACATCTTTACTACTCTTATGATCACAGATTCTTGAGTTAAACCTCAAGCTGTCAAAGCTGGGCAGTTTAGTTTAGCCAAGCTATTTGTAGCTGTTGAGCATAAACATGAATTTATAGCTTTTTCTCTCAAGCACAGAGAATGCCCTGGCTGAGAAGCCAGACTAGAGAAAAACAGACATGGGGTATGGACCTCAGGCCTGACCCTCCAAGTCAGCCCAAACTAAAATGGCCATAGGCATGCACAAAAACATATAACTGAATAGAAAAATACCAGATGGGGAAGATTGATTCCTTTTTTATTATTATTTATTATTATTATTTTTACCATGTGAGAAAACTCTTAAAAGTCGCTTACAAGTTTTAATTGTTTATTTTGACTTCAACTTCTGGTCTTTGCAGTGTTGCCTAGAATCAAAACACAAAAACTTTCAAAACAATATCAGGTGCTAAGATAAAAAGCAATTCTTTAATGAAGGCTTTCAAATGCACAAATACAGCTATGCACACACATGATACATACAGGACTTGTACAGTTTGTATAAGGTAAATTAATTAGTTTATCTAGCAGGTACATCCAAAAAGAGATCAGTTGCCCCAGCAACACACCCTTGGGTCAGCTCTTAGGATCTGGTGCAAGGGGTTCTTTTCCTATATCTTCTTATGTCTTTCAAATTCTGGTGGAAAACAAGATGCCTTTGTTAGAAATTCTCTTCTTGGAAATAAGAGTAAACAGAATTTCAAGAAAGTGTTAGATAGGGTTAGCTTATTATTCTAAACTGTGAGAAAGGTCAGGAAAGGTACTAGAAACTATATAACTGGATGTAAAAAATCTACAAAGCTAAAAATATATGAAAAAGCTAAAAATCTAGGTATCAGCAGAGATTAAAAAAATAAAAATCATGTAAAATGTAACATATTGAGAAAATTGTAACAAGTGTTATGCAGGAATAATTAATGACCATAGATTCCTTTTTAGCTTCAGACTGGTGCATCTGTCTTGTACAGTAAAGTGTTGAAGGTGCTCTGCTGTGGAACATAATTTCCATCCTCTAAAACCAATATAATCAGACTTCCAGGTACAAAGCCTCAGTAGTTTATTTCTATGTAAGTACCTGCTGAAAGAGCTTGTACATCCTTTCTTTGATTCATTATTTATGTGGGTTATTTCAAGGCACTAACATTACTGGCTCAAGAGACTTTAATAATATACCACATTCGCTTTCAAAATCAAGCTATGGTCTTAGTTAGAAATCATTCTTCTGGTCTCTCTGTAGGGGAAATTTATAGGATTCTGTAAGAACAGCTCAAAACACCACACTGAGACTGGAGAATGAGGAGTTAATATGTCAAATTTTGTGGGAAGAGGGGAAGAGATTGGAGTATGTCTTTCTCATCACGGCCCTATTACAAGCTAACACAACTTAAAAGACATGAAAAATAGTAACAGGCTTTTCAGAAATCCACTGTGAACCAACAGTCTGCTGAAAAAAACAAGGAAAAGCAGTTTTGTAAAGCCAAATTTTGGTCTGATTTTGCATTCACCATAACTGCAGATGAAGACACTGAATACCAGCATAAGAGAAGGGAGTTACCAATTTTCATGGGGGGAAATGTACCAATTATAGGGCTTCTTTATCTAGAACAGAAAGGCATAACGAGAATCAATGCTGAAGTCAGAAAAATTGAAATTAGAAATAAAGCACAATATATTTTAATAGTGTTATTAACCTTGGTAACAAGCAACTAAGGGATAAATTCTCTGTCTTCTGGTGTCTTTTAGTAAAGATTATATTTCTTGGAAGACAAGTATTACCCAATGATCCATATCCAAATGCAGATTATCGAGTTCAGTGGAGGTTGTCTGAAATGTAATGGCCTGTGATATACAACACAACAGACTGGCTGATGCAATGATGCCTTCTGGCCTTGCATACTTCAAATCAATAAACTTGAAACTGAAAAAAAAGTGTAGAGCCACAGTTATGTTATATATGCTTTAACCTATTCCTTCCCCATGAGCTTCCAAGGATACAGTATTTTTCATCTGAAATAAATAAGGGTAAAAATCTGATCTTACTAACTTTACTGGAAATGCTGATATTAATTACAATCAAGTCAAAATTTCAACCTAAATCTCTAACTCCTATAGTTGGAAAGAATATAAACCCTGAAGTTCTAATATTAGTGAAGGAATTTGTCATGTGTTGTTTGAAAGCTACATCTAAGCTCAAGTATGTTAAAAAAAGAATTGAATAATGTTTCTTAAGTGCCATATTTTTTAGTAAATTTGTAGAATGAAATGGACTGGTTGAAAGCCTTTGTCTGCCTAGACTTTATAAACTTATTTATAGTATGTATATGATTCTGTTAGCTGCAATTCAAAAATGTTCTGCTCAACAAAGGAATTTAACAAGATGTAAAAGTTCCTGTGAGCTGTTTTGACCAGCACAAAGTTAAATTTTGCAGTAACCGAGTGGGCTGTGGGCATGTCTCAGAAGTTATTCAAGACCATCTTATCTCATTGCCAGGAGCCAGCAAGGAGGGACTCTCTTTTCGCCCCTCCTTGTTTCCAAGAAAACTGGCATAACTTTCCATATGGGGGGAAAATAAAAGGTGGAAGGAGTAGAGGGGTGGTGCTGGCTGAAGTCTCTTGCTTAGGGTTGGACTCAGTGAACATTTAGCATGTAAATGAACCTCTTTTGTACACTTTTGTTCTTAATATTGTTGCTGTTACTATTCATTTTTGCTTATCTCAATAGCTGTTTTCAGTAAATTGTTTTTATCTCAACGTGTAATCTCTGCCTTTTGTATCTCCCACCAGAGCAGGAAGGGTAGTGAATGACCTGTGAGGGGAAGGGAGCATTGAATTAGTGGGCGCCATCCCTAAATCATAACATCCAGTAAGGAGAATCTGGTAATAGTTATTATGTTAGGAAAATTGTATAGCTGTAGCAAGATTAATGGATTTTTCAAAGCGTGGACTGGAATGATGTTGTTTGCAATTTTTATTGGAGGTGCTGATCCAAAAAATAGAGGAATTCTGATGACCAAGTTTGGAGATCCTGTAAATAGAGAAAAAAAGGCAGAAATAAATTATTAACACATGGATGGAGAATTAAGAACAGGATAATTAACAATATTTTAAAATAACAAAAAGAAGAGAAACCAACCACTATTTTTTAAAGACAAAATCAGGCAAGATGAAAATAAAGCTTACCTTCACCTGTCCTTCTCATGTGTCTTTCAATCCAGTCAGTGTCATTCATTTTTAGCCTCCAATATTCCACTGAGCATCTGATAGGCCTGTCTCAAAGAGTCTTCACTGGATTGCATTTAAGTCACTATCTAAAGCATATCTATTACATTAAAATTTCATAGAACATATATTGTGAAGTTGTGAAGTTTTAGCAAAGGTGTCCTGTCAGTCTTTTTTTAGATTCAATCTTGTTGGCAACCTTGTTCTTTTTATACCTTTTCTTTTTCACCAAGGGTAATTAACCTCTCTGTGTGGTGACAGTTTTGAAAAACGTGAAGTTATTAATGACCATCATGATTCTATTAGAAATGCAAAAGATCAAATTCAGTAGGAAATTTCAATCAAAGCAGAAAAGGTAAGATGCTAAGCTTGAGTCTCTTAGCATTTCCTCGAGAAAGATACATAAAGAATTTGGAAGAACAATAGCATAACCTTCATCAAAATTCCATGAGAACATTACTGTGTTCCTAGGACATGCTGCAATGCAACACCTTGCAAAGACTTACAATCTGCTTAGGTATTCAGGGAGTATTTGATTGCTGCCAGCTTCATTTATCCTTAAGATATTCTGCAAGAACATAGAAGAAAAGATTATTTTAACATAATTCATTTATATATATATATAAAATATATATGTATATATGTATGTATTTTTATCAGTAGAATTTTGATAATAGTATTGAAATCAGCTGTTTTATTTATGTTTCATATAGCAAAACTTGATGCACCTTTGTCGTTTGAAGAGGCCCTATAAAGATGTATCTATCTGGAGAAGTGATACTGTCTATTTGCCTATTCATTTCACTGAATTCCCTTCTTCCTTCTATAAAGATCAGATTACCTGGATGAGTTCTGGAATCACACACAAAGACAAGATGGAAGAACAACATTCACACCATCAATCCATAGATGGATTACAAAGCTCCGGGTTTACCATACTTGATTTACAATTTTAAATCCTGCTATGGGATAGGAGTATAACTATAACAATGTATGTAACAATAACTATATAACTATATAATGGAGAATTTAGATGACTCTATCACGATTTCATGAGACTGAGGGCTCTTTTATCATTGTGTCTCCTAGCATATCCAAAACTGACCGATAGCTTCCTCTTCTGATTAGACAGGATAGAGTTCTTTGCTGATCAAATCCTGTTAGAGTTACTACTCATACCCCATTTATCATACTGCTACCCTCTCAATTAATTAATTCACTGATGTCAGCTAACAGTGCGCTCAAAGCTCACAGTATGCTCTGCCTCTAAAGCCATGCTTTTTTGTTTAGTATGCAATACAATCTAAGCATGAGATAATTAAAAAGCATTCAAATTCTATATTCTTTAATTCCATATTCCCAAAAATGCAGCAAACAGTAGCCTTTTCATTTGTGAGTAAAAAAATAAAACTCAGCAAAATAAGTATTAGCTTTATTTTAAATACTATAGATAGAATTTGTTCTCAGCAAAACCTTCAGGCTAACCATGGAAAATAGGCAGGAGGACAAACAGGAAGAGTTTTAATTTTATAACATACATTTTGATAAGCAAGCAGGCAAACAGTCAAACAAGTATAATTCCTGAGCTTTGAAAAGAAAAGGAAGGAATTCTTGGTATATCAGACTAACCCTTTTGTAAATACTACTGCATTTGGTAGGCCAAACCTGTTTTCAGTATGTTAGAACTCTTTTCAAGTTTAGAAGTAATTTGGCACTGGGTTTATACAGTAATCAGCCTTCATCATGGTATTTTATGACCAATACTTTTGAACTTAACAGTTGTCTAAAAACTGGTTTGATTAGTCCAAAGTAGAGTATCAATGATGAGAAGTAAATTAAAAGGTGTTTTAAAAATAATGAAGAGTGTTAAACCATCTAGAATTTTTTATGTCAAAACTGGTAGTTAGTACAATTGTCTTGTACGTGGAGAAAGCAGATGAAAGTGTTCCTTAAATATTGACAAATTTAAAGGCAAGTTACAATGCACTTCTCAAAGTTCAGCTAGGATTGGGACAAAAAAGTTTTTAATACATAAATAAAATTCTTTACTGAGCTCTTTATGGTTATAACATTCACATTCACACTTACAAAATGAAATGATTCTTGTAGTACTTTTTGGAAATGTGTTCCATTTTTTGGCCTTATAGTAAAAAAATAGTAGTCCAACAGTAAAGAGCTTGATATGTAAACACAGAACAGAGGCACAATCTAAAAAGAGCTCTGAATTCTGAGCCCTCAGAAGTCCCCCAAGACAACTATCTCAGGTCCTTCACCCAGCTTTAATTGCTTAGCTCAGCAAGTGCTACTGCAGAGCTGGGCAGGTAGCAGAAAGGTGGGACATATTCAGGAGGTTTCACCTCTCTGACAGTAGAGATGCTGCCCAAAGGTACCCTATCTCATTGCTCAATCTGTTTGACCAAGAAGCATTAACCTGAATAGATTTGCTAAGCTGCAGCTTCTCAAGGGAGCAAAATATGTCCAAATGTTTGCTTGCATATTCCAGCTACATCCAATAAATCTATTACTTCTTGAAAACTTTGCTTCAGTTACATACCTTAGGTTTCTGGGTTAGAATATTACTTCAAGAGCAGTTGTCTAGTTGCCTCACAGATGTGCCTGGGGTATCTTTAATCAAGATAGCTTTCACTGGTGTTCATAGCAGTGAAAGAAGAACATGGATTTCATCATATTTCTTCCCAAACTCAGAGGATTTTAGACCAGTTTGTTTGAAACACACATCAGAGTGACTCCTGGGATCCCAGTTCCTGAACTAAGCACAAAGGTAGAAACATATCTTCTACAGCATTTATTATTAGTAATTGTTATTACTATCACCATTATCACTGTCATCATCTTCAACACAGTCAGAGGAAAATGTAGCACAGCTCCAGAGGTGAGAAGCTGCAGCACCTTTATGTCCCTTGTCCAACCAGCAGCGGGGTATGCTCCCAGCAGGCACAAACACACCGCACCTCTGTACACCACACATGTACTCACCCAGTGTCCTGGGTTGTAGTGTGGGATGTACACAAAGGATTTATTCTGTCACCATCTTCATGAACTGTTAAACCAAGTGGGGCAGTGCTCTAGTGTTGGGCTGTCTTCTGCTCATGGCCCATCAACGCCTTGCCCATGACTCACAGGTAACTCCCTCCAGGAGTTATCTCTGTTTAATGGGCCATCAAGGACCCACTTCACACTCATCATCCCATTGGGAGATGCTCCACCCAGGGGGAGGAGCCAAGCATTCTCACCTGGATATAATCTGGGATTTGGGACAGGACAAGCAGCCCTTACCTACTGGATTCCCAGAGGAGCAGAGCTACCAGACCTTTCTACAGGATCACTGCTTCAGGAAGAGCACCTCACCTGGACTGCTTCCACCACCCTGCTCAGGTCATATTCTGACTCTGTCAGCGGTCCTTTGTGTTATTGCATTGATTTTATTTTATTTTTACCTTTTTACC